>CATIWM010373685.1:0-10556 GCA_949671775.1 Mallotus repandus
TTAAAATTAATTTTTGTTAGTCCCAAAAATTAATATAAACAATGTGATATGCTAATTAAGTTATCATAATATACATTTCTTAATTAACTAGCAATTTTTTTCACACCCAAAAATTAAAAGTTAGCTTAGAGTATAGTCTTAAACTATCCCTACATAGTCAAAAGTGGTTATAGGTTCAAAATTACTTTAGTTTTAGGGGGGAAAAATGTAATGGGACTACAAAAATTTAATTTTAACAATTGAATAAAAAAAATTAAAAAAAATGTAATGGGACTACAAAAGTTTTTTAAATTCAAGAAAAAATTTAAAAAATATATTTTATAGGTTTAAAATTTTTAAAATTTTTATAATTATGTTATATAGATATTTTAAAAAATATTTATCAATTTTTTTTGTTAGTAACCCTTATAATTAATTTTTTTATTAATCTATAGGACTTAATTGTACAAAAAAAAAGTTACAAGACTTAATTATACTCATGAGTTATGGGTCCCAGCTGCCACATAGACAAGTGTTAACATTCGAGGGGTTATGCGCTCCATTTTTGAAAAAGTTAACGGTGTATTAAAACCCTAAATAACGTTAATGACATATCAGCACTTAAGGTAAAATTTTAGTGGGATATTTGCACATTTTTCCTATTTAATTTATGTTAATGTTGTGTTAATGTCTATAAATAAGCTTGTAAGTATTTCAATTTTCATTCAGAACTTGATTTGAGAAATAAAAAAAAAACTTCAATTCTTCTTTTAGAAGATTATTTTCTACTCTTTAATTTATTCTTAAATTTTAAGAGTATTTGTATCTTTGAATTGGCTTCTCCAAGATGGTGATTTAGCCAAATATTCATCGTACCAAATTTTCAATTCCACCACAATCGATAGAATACAAATCCCAACACTTCAAAGGTGTCAGTAAATCTTTTAGTTTAAGGGCTAGTCGTATTTTGTGACTGAAGGAAAGTGCCCATGTGCCTAGCAGCTTCACTTCTGCAATTTTTAATTGATTCAAAATGGCTATCAAAACTTGCATCTAATTTAAATATGGATAAATTTTGGTTTGCAGCCTATGACATCACTAGTGGCAACACCTTACTATCTTTTTCCTTTCCTAATTAATTGTTTCTTATATTTGGAGGAAAAAAATCATTTTAAAAACTTTATCATATGGTAACCTACGATGTATCTTTATCCATCATGTATATATAAGAACTTCAATAGATCAAATCTCCAAATCAAGATAAAGAGCCAAATTAGAGATGCCTACGTCTTTCCTTTAAGCTTCTTTTCTCTTATTCCTTTTCTTCTAATTATTTGTTTTTTATTTTCCGTTCTCTTCAAAGGCAACCACACATTAAATTACAATATGAGTTTTCAAAAGGACTACCCTGTGCCACTCAAATAGCTAATTGTCAAGCCAAACCCATATTTTTTTTATTTAATTTTTACATTTAACTCTGGTAATGGCAAATGATTTGTTTAATCTGAATTGTATCGGATAAATCTTTAAAAGTTTTTTCAATGCATGTCTTTTCATATCTAAACTTGAATTTATAACTTTATTTATGAAAATCTAAAAATTTCTGAGAAATCGAATCGATAGACATTAATCCAAATCGTTTAAGTTTTTTTTTCAACAAATCGTTTAAGTTTTAAATACTTCTTATGAAAAATGTTTGTATTTAATTAGCCATATAAATTATATTTATCATGTGTATAATTACTAAATAAACAAAAAAATTCATCAAAATCCACGTAAAATTTAACAAGTGAAGCTTTTATTCAACATCCAACAACATAAAAAAGTGTCAAACACAAATTAATTAGTTATTGTGCTGAGAGCTCAAGAGTGAGGTTTTAGATTTGATTTCTACAAGGAGTATGTTTGTAACAGTTATTAATTCCTATTTGGAGTGATTTATGGTTTGTTTGGCATTTAATGATGTATGTATAATGATAATGTAACATTTTTTTTTAAAAAATAACAAAGTAAACACAACCAAACCATCAAGGACAAAAGATACAAGTTGAAACATTCTTTGTCATTTGGAAGTAGATTTTACAGCTTCAATGCGAGCCCTCATATGAGCAGCATGCTTGTCTCTTGGTGGCATACAGTCCTTAATCACATCTATGTCGCAGAGCTTTGTTATCCATTTGTGTAAGACTGGGAATTTTTCATCAGTGATAAACTTTGTTTGCAGAATATCTTCACTCATTACTTGAAACCAATATAAAACAACAAATGCCACAATATCAAGATATCCAAATTTCTTACCTCCAAAGAGTTCTTTTCCATGTAGCTCTTTCTCTAGCAACTTCGAAGACTGATAAATTTCAAACTGCAGTTGCTCTAACTCCTCGTCTTTAGCCATTCTACTCTTATAAGCATTTTGCAGTATCTGCACACAATTTATCAGCAACAAAACCTATGCATGTGCAGCTTAAAATTCATGAACGAAAATAGAAGTGAAAGTAATTTTTTATTTACCTTTTCCTCGATGAATTTAGCCTAGAAACGAGTTATGGCTCTGTTGTAAGGGTCTTCAGGCAAAATGGGATGACCTTTCCAGGTTTCATCGATGTACTCAAGAATGATGAGTGATTCTACAATCGGTTTTCCATTATGAACAAGAATAAGAATCTTTTTTTGAATTGGGTTGTGCTCAAGCAACAAATCGCTCTTGTTGAAGAGATCTTCCTCTATGTATTCATATTGTATCCCTTTCAGTTTCAGAGCTATTTCTACTCTGCGACTAAAAGGGCTAGACCAAGTGCCTATCAGCTTCACTTCCTCTACCATTTTTTGAGATTCTTCACTTTTTGCTCATCCACGGTGTAAAATATGTTATTTTTATACATAATAATCAAGGCACATACGGTTTCTTCAAGCAAGTACTCAGAAAATGCCTATTAATTATATAATTCCAAAAAGCTAACAGCTTCAGTGTTGTCATTTTGAGCTCTGAAATTGTGTCGATAGCATTACACATCATTGTTGATAACATGAATATTGTAATAATACAATCATATTTTATCATCCCAAAAACAGAGTTATCTATATAAACAACAAAGCTTTAATTTAATATAATACAATAGATAGCATAAGTAATTATATACAAGACACAATTATTACCAACAACATTTTAGGCAAGAACGTGGTTGGATAATTGAATAAAAATGAGGCGGACACCAGCAGCTGCCCACATCCACACCCAACCTAACCCAACCCTTTTTTGTCCTTTTAATTGTTATCATTATTTTATTATTAATTTCGAGGGTTGCTCACTAATTTGAGGATTATTATAGGCCCCAGATAACACCAGAACAAAATGAAGCTCATGAATATTGAATCTAATAGCTAGTGAAGATATTTATTTTGAGCTACGACATAGGCCAAATATTTTTTTGTTTGACTTTTTTTTTGTTGGTAAAGATTCATTTTGAGCTCTCTTTGAGAGCTCTTTGTGGACTGGGATTTATTCAAGAATGACGGATGACTCTGAAATGGGATTGTCATTGTGCAACAGCACAGGAATTTTCTTGTGATCTGGATTAGACCTGAGAAGCAAGGGGCTCTTGTTGGTGAGATCTAGTTCTATGTATTCATATTGCAAACCTTTCAGCTTCAAGGCTAGTCGTATTCTATGACTGAAAGGACTAGCCCATGAGCCTCTTATGCCATCTTGGGTTCTGCAATTTATAATTGCTCTGAAATAACTATCAAAACTTGCATCTAAGTGATAACAAAGAACTATCCTCTTTCTTTTTAGCTTCTTTCCTCTTATTTATTCTTTTTCTTCTAACTATAATTTTTTTTCTAATAATTCTTTCTTTTTAAAGACAAACACACTTTACACTGCAAGGTAAGTTCCATTTTTAAAAGAACTACCCTGCCTATTCAAATAGTTATAAATGCCAAACCAATCCCAAACCTTTTATTTATTTATTTACTTGTTTATATTTAATTTAGCCTCCAGTATTTATAAAGGCTCTAATCAATCTTAATAGAGATTGGTATGCCTCTAAAAGAGGCAAAATTTTGCACATTTTTCTGCAGAGGAGAGGCTTTATTTAAAAGAATCTGAATTTTTTATCATTCGGATCTATTAAAGTAAAATGCCCCTTAAGCCAAATGTCCCTTAAGCTCACATAAGGACAATGTCTCTTAAGATAAATGTCCTTTAAGTTCATATAAGAATAATGCCTCTTAAGCTAAATGTCCCTTAAGCTCATATAAGGGCCAAGTTTATATGCCTATAAAAGGCATCGATGGTGTAATACATGTGTCTTGATTGTTAGCCACTTAATATACTTTGAAGGTAAGTGGATAATTGGATAATTGGCTAATGACCACATGAATTAAGATAAGTGGATATTTGGCTAATGACCAAAAATTTGGTCTTTAATTTGTGGCCATGTATTCTTGCTTCTCATTGGCTATAAATAGCCTTACTCTCCATTTGTTTATCAGTTATCACACAACACAAAGAAACACAAACAAAACATAGTTTCTTATACGTGTAGTGTGAGTGATTTGGTAAGCTTTGGGTTTAAACACTAGGCTAGTTTAAAAACTTAGGTGTGGTCAAACTTTGAGTATTGTCTAGCCATATTTTGTAATCTCTTTTTGCTACCATAGTGAAAATTATTTTGTCATCTTTGACCGTGGACGTAGGCTCTGCCGAACCACATTAAATTATTGTTTCCTATTAATTTTTTTTATTTTGCTCCATTAATTACTTGTGGGCCCCTAACATTTCAAAAAATTTGTATCAGAGCTGTAATTCTAATTTCTCTTGAAATTTTGAGTACACTCAGTGGTTGCAGTTTCGACTGATCTTCTACATTAGAAAAGATTTTTTGAGAATTTTTCAATTTACGGCAAAGGGATATTTTGACTTGGTGTAATTATGGCAACAAAATTTGAGATTGAAAAATTCAATGGAAATAATAATTTCAGTCTGTGACATGTCAAGATGCATGCTTTATTGGTCCAGCAAGGTTTGCGAAAGGCATTGAAAGGCAGGGAGACTCTACCAAAGACGATGATAGAACAAGAAAAATCTGATCTACTGGAGTGCGCACATAGCGCTATTCTGTTATTACTGTCAGATGAAGTGCTGTAAGAAGTTGCAGAAGAGAAGTTTGTTGCTGCTCTATGGCTAAAATTAGAAAGTCTTTACATGACTAAGTAACTCACTAATCGACTTTATTTAAAGTAAAAACTCTACACTCTTTGGATGAAAGAAGGCACGCCTATTAAAGATCATCTTGCTAAATTCACCAGAATTATTATTGATCTTAAAAACATTGATGCCAAGGTTGATGATAAAGATCAAGTCTTAATGTTATTATGTTCTTTATCTCATTCATTTGAGCATTTTGTTGACAACATGCTCTATGGAAGAGACACCCTTTCAATGGAAGACGTCAAGTCATCGCTTAACTTTTGGAAGTTAAAGAAAAAGGTGCTAGAAAATTATGGAGATAATCAAGCGGAGGGCTTGTTTGCCAGAGGTAGAACTAAGGAGAAAGGCTCAACCAGTATTAGAGGTAAATTTCAATCAAAGTCTAAAGGTCGAAAAGAAAAATGCAGGTACTGCAAGAAGGACTGTCACTGGAAGGCTGAATGTCCGAAACTCAAAGATAAAAATTATAAGGCAGATAATACCTCACATGATGGTGATACCGCCAATGTTGATACAGATAATTCTAATGGTGCCAGATATGTTCTCACAATGTCTTCTAGTTCATTTGGTGGTGCTTGGGTTCTTGATTCTGGATGTTCTTATCACATGTGTCCTGACAAATATTGGGTTTGTTAATTACCAGTCCATTAATGGTGGCACTGTTCTTATGGGAAACAATATTTCCTATAAGGTTGTTCGCATCAGAAAAGTTCAAATCAAGATACATGATGGCATTGTAAGAACTTTAACTGGTGTTCGGCATGTACGAGAACTGAAGAAAAACCTTATATCTTTGGGAACACTTGATTCT
Organism: Mallotus repandus; assembly: GCA_949671775.1. Taxonomy (NCBI): domain Eukaryota; kingdom Viridiplantae; phylum Streptophyta; class Magnoliopsida; order Malpighiales; family Euphorbiaceae; genus Mallotus; species Mallotus repandus. The sequence goes on from CATIWM010373685.1 coordinate 6,003, forward strand.
CAAGGTTGTAAGTTTTTAGCTGAAGGTGGCGTGCTAAAAGTTTCAAAAGGTGCTCTGATGATGATCAAAGGAAAATTGATGAATGGCCTTTATCTGCTACAGGGAAGTACACTTGTTGGTGCAGCTTCTGTATCATATTCATCAAACTCTAACTTAGAAAATGCTCGTTTGTGGCATATGTGACTGGGGCATATGCTCCAACTAGAAGGTTTTGAAGAAGAAGGAAATGAGAACTTGGCTTGTAGGTTAAACAAATCTCTATATGGCTTAAAACAGGTGTTGGTATAAGAGATTTGATTCCTTCATCATAATCCTTGAATACAACATAATTAATGTAGATCCTTGTGCATATTTCAAGAGGGCTAGTGAAAATGACTTCGTCATTTTGTTGTTGCATGTAGATGACATGTTGGTAGCAAGCCCCAATAAAGATCATATCAAAGAATTGAAGGCACAGTTGGCTAGGGAATTTGAGATGAAGGACTTGGGACCAACAAATAATATTCTAGGGATGCAAATTCGCCGAGATAGAAATAGAAGGAAGATTTGGCTACTCTAGAAAATCTACTTGAAGAAAGTCTTGTGGTGATTCAATATGCAAGATTGTAAGCCAATTTCAACCCCACTTCCTTCTAATTTTAAGTTATCCTCTAGTATGAGTCCTAGCAATAAAGCAGAGAGGATGGAAATGTCTTGAGTACCATATGCATTAGCAGTGGGAAGTTTGATGTTCGCCATGATATGTACAAGACCAAACATTGCACATGCAGTGGGAGTGGTTAGTTGGTACATGGCAAATCTTGGTAGAGAGCACTGGAATGCTGTGAAGAGCATCTTAAGATATATCAAAGGAATGTCAGATGTTGCATTATGTTATAGAGGATCAAACTTCATTATCAGAGGATATGTTAACTTAGCTTATGCAGGTGACTTGGATAAAAGCAAATCCACGACAAGTTATATGTTTATACTTGTCGGCAGTGTTGTAAGTTGGGTATCAAAATTGCAATCAGTTGTAGCTAAGTCAACAATATAAGCAAAATATGTGGCAGCTATACAAGCCAATAAAGAAGCAGTTTGGTTGAAGATGGTAATTGAAGAACTCAGGCACAAACAAGAGAAAGTTTATTTGTTTAGTGACAGTCAGAGTGCCTTGCATCTCGTAAGAAATTTAGCCTTTCATTCAAAGTCAAAACACATTATAGTTTAGTATCACGTCATTCCAGAGAAAGTGGAAGAAGGAACTGTTGATTTGCAAAAAATTGATACCAAAGATAACCTAGAAAATTTCTTGAAAAAAACTATCAACAATGATAAGTTTATTTAGAGTCAATCCTCATGTAGCCTGACGGAAACGTAAGCAACATGAAAAGTCAAGATAGAAAGAATGATGTGAAGATGTGATTGATACTCAACCAAATCTTCAAGTAGGAGATTGTTAAAGCAAAATGCCCCTTAAGCCAAATGTCCCTTAAAGCTCACATAAGGACAATGCCTCTTAAGCTAAATGTCCTTTAAGCTCATATAAGGACAATTCCTCTTAAGCTAAATGTCCCTTAAGCTCATGTAAGGGCCAAGTTCATATGCCTGTAAAAGGCATCGGTGTGAGACATATCCAAGCAACAAGAAACACAAACACATCCAAGCAAGTGAGTATGAGTGTTAACAAGTGAGAGAGAGTTGTAGTGGATGGGTGATAAGTGGTAGTGAGTGAGTTTGGTGAGTGAAAAATATAGAGAGTAGGTTTTCTCCTATATTAAGAGAGAATTTATTATATTCTCCTTAGGGTATAAAGAGAAATATTTTGTAACTTATATAATTTTTCATAGTAAAATTCTTCCAGTTTTGCCCGTTATTTTCCCCCAATTTTTTTGGGATTTTCCATGTAAATTTTGGTGTTCTCTTTCTTGTTGCTATTATCAGGTTTAGTTGTAGTGAATTATTGTACTATTAAATTACTTGTCCTTAAAAATTTTTGTCTAAGAATGTGATATTCAAGTTGTCCATTGTGACCCACCACACTTTCCTGGGAATTTGCTTTGTGGTGATTTTTAGTACAATCGTTTAGACTCTAATCACTTGTGCAATAGTTTTGTTCCATATTTTTCTTCAATTTATTATTTCAATGATTTTAGCAGCAAATTGCTCTATAATTACCAAAATTATAGTCCAGTTTGCTCAAGTGAATATTAATTCACAGTCGAATCCTCAATTTTCATAACAGGATCAATTATAAATTAATCAAAATATATTAAATTTTAAATTATATCTATTAAACAAAAAAATTATGCTTATAATTACTGAAATTTGAAAAAAAAAATTAATTGACCGAAATTCACGTAAGATTTAACAAGTAAAGCTTTTGTTCAGTATCTAATAACACAACAACTTAGCAACTAAACACACAGCCAAAAAAGGATAAAAGATACTACAAAATAAAACATTCTTGATTATTTGGAAGCAGATTTCATAGCTTCCAAGCGAGCTTTCATATAAGCAACATGCTTGTCTTTTGGGGGTAGACAGTCCTTGATCACATCTATTTGGCAGAGCTTTGTTATCCATTTGTGTAAGAGTGGAAATTTTTCTTCAGTGATAAACTCCGTTTGCAGAACATCTTCACTCATTACTTGAAACCAATAAAAAACAGCAAATGCTACAATATCAACATATCCAATTTTCTCACTTCCAAAGAATTCCTTTCCTTGTAGCTCATTCTCTAGCAACTTCATAGCCTGGTTAATTTCCTGATGCAGTTGCTCTATCTCCTCCCCTTTAGCCGTTCTAGTCTTGTAAGAAGTTTGCAGTATCTGCATATAATTTAGAGCAAATTACATTTTCTCCCTTGAGGTTAGACCTAATTCACATTTTCTCTCCTTTTATTTGAAAATCGATTTTTTCTATCCTTTAGTTTTAATTTCTTCAATACTTAAGTCTTTCGATAGATTATGATGGATCTCTTATATTAAAAAAAATACTTAGGCGCTCTGTTTTATAAAAACATACAGTTTAGTCTCTCTATTTTTTTTAAAAAGTACAGTTTAATCTCTCTATTTTAATAAAATTAAATAATTTAATTTTTTTAATTTTAGATTTTTAAGAGTAACTATTTTTCCAACACTTACAAATATTTTCTATCAAGACTCTATAGGTAAAAATCTAGTCATAATTTTAATAAATTCATAAATTTGCTTGATTCCACTTTAAAAACCAAATTATTCAAATTTTTAGTATTTGATTTCAATAATTGTAATTTTTAAAGCTATTAAAAGAAAATTAATTAAACTAAGTACAAAAAAAGTTAATATAAAATAAAATAGTTAAAAATTTATTATTTAATTTTTATTTAATATATTGATATATATATATATATATATATATATAGGTGTTAAAAATTTAATTGACATTGACATTTTAAATTTTAAATAGTTAAAAATTTGAGAGATTAAATTGTTTTAGAACATTTAAATAGAGGATTAAACTGTTTTGTTGTTGTAAAGTGCAGGGACTTAAGTATTTTTTTAATATAAGAAATTTACTGAAATCCTATCAGAAGACCGAATAAAAACTAAGAAATAAAAAAAATCAATTTTCAAATAAAAGGGAAAAATTAAGTCAATTCTCAGGAGAAAAATTGTAATTCACCCTATAATTTATAAGCAGCTAAGCCTTGCTATGCATGTGCAACTAGAATTCAAGAAGAAGGAAAGTTATTGATTTACCTTTTCGTCAACGAATTTAGCCCAGAAACGAGTTATGGCTCTGTTGTAAGGGTCTTCAGGAAAAATGGGATGATCTTTCCAGGTTTCGTCGATGTACTCAAGAATAACAAGTGATTCTGAAATTGGTTTTCCATTATGAACAAGAACAGGTATCTTTTTATGAACTGGGTTGTACTTGAGCAACAAGTCACTCTTGTTGGAGAGATCTTCCTCTATGTATTCATATTGTATCCCTTTCAGTTTCAGAGCTATTTCTACCCTGCGACTAAAAGGGCTCGCCCAAGTGCCCATCAGCTTCACTTCTTCTGCCATTTTTGAGATTCTTCACTTCCTGTTTATCTATTGATTGTAGAATATATTGTTTTTATACATAATAATCAAGGCATATACGGTTTCTTGATCAGTAAGTAGCCACAAATTTATCTATTATATAATTCCAAATGGTTACAATTTAGAGTTGACATTGCAGCTCTTAGGAATTTTACTATATAATACACATATATTCAAGCATTATATCATTGCTGACGACTCAAATGTCTACCAAATTTGCTGGTTTTCTCTATAACATAGAAACATGTGGCAACACTGCCAAAGATTAAAATATAAGAGATATATTGCTGTGAAGGCAGTTTTTTTTTTCCTTAATATGGAAGCACACATGACAGCGCAAGTGTGTTGACAAAGGCAATGTGCTTGTCTCTACGAGGAAGGCAAGTCTCTAACAACATCTATCTTATGGAGCTTATCTATCCATCTGCATATAATTGGTAAATTGTCTTCAACATAAACTTAATTAATGGGATAACTGCAAATAAATACCTTGTAGTTTTAT
>CATIWM010373703.1:0-31303 GCA_949671775.1 Mallotus repandus
TTATTACCCTGGGTGGCGACTCCTCATCTCCACGCCATGTCTTTGTGACAATGGTTAGTGTGTTCCCTAGAGCCCTGAGCTCAAACAGTGTCGCGGTTGCAATAAACTTGGGCGCGCGCTAAACCCCGCCGTCTACACCTAGGTTGGTAGAGTTAAGTTTTCTTTGAAACTACTGCAATGATTAGGTTCGACTACGTCTTTGAAAAGTCTTTGTTGCTTTTTATTTTTTGCATAATTGTTAGGGTGTCTGTTGTTGTCTGAACTTTTACTTGTTTTTGTCTTTTCAGAATAAGGCAAGCACGAGTTGCTCCACCGGTCGATGAGGCCGATGATAGTGAGTCTTATCAGGATAAGGCTCAAGACCCTGAGCCACCAGTTAGGCGAAGGGGTAGAGGTAGAGGTAGATGCAAAAGAGCGGCAGGTCATCGTAGGCAGAGAGAGCTGTAGGATGAGGAACCTGCAAACCAGGAATTTGACAAAGCTGCCTTTGCACCAAAAGTTCAGCAGGGTGCAGCAGTTATGCCCTAGGCCATACCAGCTATGCAGCTTCCACTTTAACAGGGTATGTCAGACCCAGAGGCATCATTATTTTACGCCAGAGTCGACAGGATATCATTTGATGGGATTTTTGACCCGTTGGATTTTCCCCACACGATCGAGTCAAGGACTCGGACTGCTCACACTGACTATCAGAGGATACTGATCATTGAGCTATCAGTTGAGGGGTCAGCACTAGATTGGTTCGTTCAGGTCATCCAGCCTTATATGACGACATTTACCTGGGCTCAGTTTAGAGAGCGGTTTATGAGATGTTTCTGTCTAGAGCCAATGCGGATGAGTTACAGACTTTGGTTGACGAATATTTCTAGAGGCGACAGGTCAGTAGAGGAGTACACTAGAGAGTTCCTCAGACTCGGTCGATATACAAAGGACTAGATAAGAGACTAGTATTTCGCAGTCACTACTTACGTAACTGGATTGGGTTTTGTGTTTGTTGGGATGCTTACTATAGGCCTGACACTTGAGTCTGTGGGAAATAGAGCTCATATTGATTAGGCAAGGAGTTATGCCTGATTATTATCAGATGGGAGGTGTCTAAGCAGGAGGATCTGAGAGCATACAATACACTACATTTCAAATTAGCTCCAGCAGTCAACAGAGAGGATTTGCTCAGCAGGGCTAGAGACCCCCACATAGAGTCAAGAGGAGTAGCAGGCATGGTCGCAGTGGAGCTCGCAGACCAGTTAGATTTGGTTCTGGTGCTACCAGTAACAGCAGTGGATAGAGTTTCGATTATGACAGCACGAGATCTGCAGCCAGGGACAGTGTTATATAATCAGGCAGAGTCCTCCAGGGACAGTGTTATATCGCTCTGGGGGCATGTTTCTGATGCAGACAGACGAGACATTTTGCCAAAGTGTGCCCTTATTCAGATTATCAGTAGCAATTTTTAAAGCATTCCACTATCAGTGCAGCTCCAGCTCCCTATCAGCTGCCACCAGCTCAGTATCAAAGTACTTCACAGTTTGTGGCCTAGCAAGGGCGAGGCAGAGGAGGCAAAGGTAGTGTGAGAGACTTTGGTCAGGCTTCCACTAGCCAGCATGGAGGCAGAGGATAGGCTAGAGTCTTCACTCTCACCCAGCAGGATGTTCAGGCATCTAATGTCATTGTCACAGGTACACTCTCGATATGTTTCTTTAACACTAGAGTCTTACTTGATCCGGGTGCTACTCATTCTTTCATGTCCCTTGTTTTTGTGTCAAAGTTGGGTTGGCAAGCCATGAGGATGGCAATTCCTTTATTGGTTGCCATGCCTTAAAGTGATTTGTTAGACACCAATGTTGTGCTTCCTGGGTGTCCGGTGTTGGTGGAAGGAAGAGAATTGTCAGTGGACTTGGTGTTGCTGGATGTGATGGATTTTGATGTGATCCTTAGAATGGATTGGTTGTCTCAGCACTATGCCACTATTGATTGTCAGAGTAAAGAGGTGATTTTCAGAATTTTGAATGATGAAGAATTTAAGTTTGTGGGTGACAAGAGTTTTGCACCTTATAATCTTATCTCTACCATCACGACTAGGAAGATGCTTAGAAAAGGATGTCAGGGATACTTGGCATTAGTCAGGGATACTGCAGTGGAGAAGACATCCATCTCAGATGTTCCAGTTGCATATGAGTTTCCAAATGTCTTTCCTGATGAGTTGTCAGGTTTACCACCTCTTAGGGAGATCGAATTCTACGTTGATATGGTTCCAGACACAGCTCCTATCTCTATGCAACCTTATAGGATGGCTCCTGCAAAGTTGAAAGAGTTAAAGGAGTAGTTGCAAGATTTGCTAGATAAGGGTTTCATTAGACCCAGTATTTCTCCTTAGGGTGCACCAGTCTTATTTGTGAAGAAGAAGGACAGTACACTTAGATTGTGCATTAATTACAGAGAGTTGAACATGGTGACTGTTAAGAACAAGTATCCTCTTCCGAGGATAGACGATTTGTTCGATCAACTTCAGGGTGCACAATTCTTCTCAAAGATCAACTTGAGGTCGGGTTATCATTAGTTATGGATCAGTGAAGCCGACATTCCTAAAACGGCATTCCGTCCTATATATTGCCACTTTGAGTTTCTGGTGATGTCCTTCGGGTTAACTAATGCACCAGCTGCTTTCATGGATCTAATGAACAGGGTGTTCAGACCACTTATGGATCAGTTTGTAGTGGTGTTCCTTGATGATATACTGATGTATTCAAAGAGTATGGAAGAGCATGTATATCACTTGAGGACAGTGCCACAGACACTGAGAGAACATCAACTTTATGCTAAATTCTTAAAGTGTGATTTCTTGTTGGAGACTGTAGCATTCCTTGGGCATGTAGTGTGTAAGGATGGTATTCAGGTTGATCCACAGAAGATTGAAGCAGCGTTTGATTGGCCTAGACCTATAACAGTCATTGAGATTCGAAGTTTCTTAGGTTTGGCTGGGTACTATAGGAGATTTGTTCAAGGTTTCTCATGAATTGCAGCACCTATGACCTACCTAACTCAGAAGAATGTGAAGTACGTGTGGTCAAAGGCTTGTGAGAATAGTTTTCAGCTACTAAAAGAGAAGTTGACCACTGCTCCAGTATTAACTTTGCCTAATGGAGAAGATAAGTTCACTGTATATTGTGATGCTTCCAGAGTTGGCCTAGGTTGTGTATTGATGTAGAATGGTAGGGTAGTAGCTTATGCTTCCAAACAATTAAAGAAGCATGAACAGAATTATCCTACTCATGACCTATAGATGGCTGCAGTGATCTTTGCTCTTAAGATTTGGAGGCATTATTTGTACGGGGTAACTTATGAAATTTACACTAATCATCAGAGTTTGAAGTATATCTTCCAGCAGAGAGATCTGAACTTGAGGCAAAGGAGATGGTTGGAACTTCTGAAGGATTATGATTGTGATATTATGTACCATCCAGGCAAGGCTAATGTTGTAGCAAATGTCTTGAGTAGAAAGTCCTTGGGTAGTCTTGCTCACATTAGTGTCGAGAGAAGACCTTTGATTCAAGAGTTACATCAGTTGGTGGATCAAGGATTGATGATGAAGATAAGCATATCAAATGGATTGCTAGCTCAGTTTAGAATCATATCAGTATTGAGGGATAGAATCTAGGCAGCTCAGAGCCAAGATCTTGTTCTAGTAGAGCTTGTGGAGAAGATTCGTGAAGGAAAATTCACCAATTTCAACCTTGATGATGAAGGTGTTTTATGGATCAGTGGAAGGCTGTGTTCCTGATGTGGATAATTTGAGGGAAGAGATCCTAAAAGTAGCTCACTATACAGCCCATAGTGTACATCTAGGCGCTATTAAGATGTACCATAGCATAAAGGATCTTTATTGGTGGGATGGAATGAAGAAGGATGTAGCTGATTTTGTCTCTAAGTGTTTGACTTGTCAATAAGTGAAAGTTGAGCATCAGAAGCCTTCTGGGAAGCTTCAGCCTCTTTCGATTCCTGAGTGGAAATGGGAGAGAGTCACTATGGATTTTGTGATAGGGTTGCCTCATTCAAAGAATGGATACGATTCCATCTGGGTAATAGTGGACAGGCTAACTAAATCAGTTTATTTTTTGCCAATTAAAGCTACTTATTTTGTAGCCAAGTTGGCTAAGCTGTATGTCAAGCATATTGTGTGCTTTCATGGAGTGCATGTTTCCATTATTTCTAATAGAGGTTCTGTATTTACCTCTCAATTTTGGCAAAAGTAGCAAGTAGTAATGGGTACCATACTTAATTTCAGTATTGCTTTTCACCCTAAGACAGATGGTCAACCTGAGAGGATGATCCAGACACTTGAGGATATATTGAGAATGTGTGTAATGGATCTTAGAGGTAGTTAGGATGATCATCTGCCATTGGTAGAGTTTGCTTATAATAACAGCTACCATAGCAGTATTGAGATGGCACCGTATGAAGCTTTATATAGAAGGAAATGTAGATCTCCTCTGTGTTGGAACGAAGTTGGAGAAAGAGAGCTAACTGGACCAGAAATTATTTAGGTTGCGTCTGAGAAGGTTACTTTGATCAGAAGAAGATTGGAGATAGCAACTAGTAGACAGAAGAGCTATACAGATCCGAAGCGCAAAGATGTGGAATTTCAGTTTGGGGACTATGTATTCTTGAAGGTGTCACCTATGAAGGGTGTTTGAGATTTGGCAAAAAGAAAAAGTTGGCACCGAGATACATAAGGCCTTTCGAGATTCTAGACAGAGTTGGCATGGTTACCTATCAGTTGGCTTTACCTCCGAATTTGTCTCAAGTGCATCCAGCATTCCACAATTCGATGCTCAGGAAGTATATTTTGGATCCTTCGCACGTTTTGCAACCTCAGAGCGTGGAAGTGAATGAAAATCTGATGTACGAGGAAGAACCAGTTGCGATTGTTGATTATCAAGTTCGCCAGCTGCATTCAAAGCATATTCCAACGGTCAAAGTATTGTGGAGGAACAACAACGTAGAGGAGCACGCATGGGAGACTGAGGCTGAGATGCGAGTGGCTTACCATTACCTCTTCCCTTGATAAATTTTTGTTTTCGGTTCTTTATATAAAATTCAAGGACGAATTTTTGTAAGGGGGGAAGATTGATATAACTTGAATTTTTATAAATTATAAAATTTGATTCTGGGATTTGCAGTGTTAATCATTATTTTATTTTTATCAATTTATAATATTTGATTATTAGTGAAATTAAATTTGAAATTTTGTCAAATATTATTTCAATATTATTGACTTAGTGTATTTTAATGCACTTTAATATTGTTCAGTGTGTGTATATATATATATATATCACATAAAAGATAATCACCAATCAGCATATAAAAAATATTATAAATTTAGTTTTTAGCATAATTAATGAGCAAATTAAAGAAAAAAATATTAAGTGAAATATGTTCAATAAAACCAAAAAAAAATAATTAATAGCATATATAATTGATGAATGGCTGAATGTTATACTAAATTTTTATTTTTTTCAAATTGCTTAGTGCATAATAATTAATGAACAAATTAAAGAAAAAATATAAAGGTGAGGTGTGGGTAAGGAGAAAAAAAAAAGGAGAGATGAGGTATAGAGTTTTGGAGATACCAAGCCAAAAAGTAAAATTTAAAAATAGTGAAAAGAAAAAGTGTTCTTATTTAGACTTTAAGTTATTATTATTGATTCAGTAAGGGTCTACAAAAAATTTTACATAGTATATTGTTTTGAGAATGACCAATTGAGGGAAAATATATACAAATTATTTTTGCAATAATACATATTAAATATATATATATATATATATATATATATCGAAATAAAAAAAACTTACACTATATTAACACTTTTTTATGGTTCCGTTAGTGTTTTCAAGACTTTAAAGAAACAAAAGATTTGATCAATAGAAAACATATTTTATTAGTTTTCTAAAGTCTTTTATAATTTAAAAAATTTGAAAAATAATTTTTTAGTTTTCTAAAGTTAGAAAATATTATGACTGAACAAAAACTTATATTTTCCAGTTTTCTTGAACAACATCCTTTTACATCTGATTTTTTTTGCCATTAATATTATGTATCAATACTCATGTAAAGTGTGGATTAATATCTAGTAAATATATATTTAAAAATTAAAAAAAATTCAAGACTTTAAAGAAACAAAAAAATTGGATCAAACACCAAAACAAGAAAAAAACTTTCCTTACAAAACCATTTAGGAAAGAAAATTAAATAGTAGTAGTACAATTTACAAAAGAAAATTAAATGGTAGTAGTAGTAGTAATAGTAGTAGTAATAGTAGTAGTAGTAATAATAATAATAAATTTTTTTCTCATTATTATTATTTAATTTTCTATTTTCTAGTTTTCTTGAAAAAATGTTCTGAAAAAACAATTTTCTATTTTCTAGTTTTTTAGTTTTCTAGTTTTCTTGAAAAAATGTTCTAAAAAACAAGCCTTGTCTGTTGAGTTTTGGAAAACATTTTCTATTTTCCTTTTCCAATTTTTTTTCTTTTTCTTCATTTTTCAGTTTTTCATTTTTCAAAATAGAAAATAGAGAATCATATTTATTTGTTAACTTTTCATTTTATAGTTTTTCATATTTTTGTAATTTTATTTTTGTTAATGAAATTTACTATAATAACTTTTTAGTTAATATATCAATTATTATTGTGATTATATAATATTATTTAATATTCAATCTATTTGTTTGAAAAAAATTTAAATCATGCTCATTTTTTTAATTTTAATAACAAGTTAAATGTACAATCACACAATAATTACATCATGTATATTTAAATGTAAAAGATATAGTTTATTACCTAGTTAAACATTTGCCAAACATCTTCTACAAATACAATGTTTGAACTTGAATTATATTTAATACATGTGTGCTCTAATAGTTTTAAAAAACATCAATGTTTAGTTTAGAGACTATTTTATTTTCTTGTAATCTCTCAATTCCATATCCAAAAAGAGCTCATCATCCATTTCTAGCCAATAACTAGGATTAAATACATGTGTATCATTAGAATCTTGTTTAACTCATTCATTTAAAATTAATAGAAATGCATTCTCATTATTTTTGTTAGATAGTATTACACTCCCTCTACAACTCTATGACCACGATACTTATCCTAGAGTAACCAATATTGATATTTGTTAGTTATTATTGTACCAATCTTTTCTCTTTTGTATCGTGTATATATGTAGCCCTGTATACATTCTTATTGTAACATTATTCATAATACAAAGCATATAATTCTTCTTTCCTTCTGATTCATCACATGGTATCAGATCTTGTTTAAACAAAAACATGGCAGCTAAAATCATTCCAATTTCTTCCACTTCAGCTACATCTTCTGTTTCTACAACCAACTATATCTTTGCTATTAAATTAACTCCTAGAAACTTTCTTGCATAGAAAACTCAGTTTGTTCCCCTACTTTCATAACATGACCAACCTTGTTGATGGCTCACTCGCACTACCTACAACAATTGTTTACTTTACAAACCCGAATGAAATTCTTATTAATCCTGAATATACCTCATGGTTTAAACAAGACCAACTGTTGTTATCTTGGATTCTTTCCTCTCTAATTGAAGAGGTATTCTCATACATAATCGGCTGCAAAACCTCATTGGATACATGGAGAGCACTTGAAAGTGCATTTGGGGCTATATCACAAAATCGTTAACTACAATTATATGTTGAACTTCAAGAGCTAAAGAAAAATGACATGGATGTTACACAATACTTACAAAAAGCAAAGGCTTTGTTTGATGAGTTAGCATCAACAGGTAAACTTCTCTCCTCTTTTGAATTTAAAGCAATTATCTATCGCAATATTGGAATGGAATTCCATCGAATTGTGTATGCCCTCAACCTTCAGTCAAAACTCATTCCCTTTTTGGAACTCTATAGCCATTTACTTTCCCATGAAATTTAATTGAAAAGTTATGCCATCAATCCATCTGCTCTCCTTGCTTTTTGTCCTACATCATCTTCACCTAGATCACCTACTGCTCATCCTAATTTTAACAAGATGCATAAGATGTTATGCCCCTCATCAGAACGTTGTTCAGCCTCAGGACAACTTCACTGCTCATACTTCCTCTTTGTTCTCGATGAGTTCATCTCCCTATCCAACACAAACTGTTGCTGCCAATTCTGCCCATTATCCAACTCCACCTTTGTCACCACTTTATCCTCCTGCGCAGTGGATTCCAGACATGGGTGTGACTTACCATATGACACCAGCGCTGCATCACCTTTGACAAATCCAACTATATAATGACAATGATCATATGAGAGTAGGTAATGGACATTCAATGCCTATTTCCAACACAGGTACTGCTTTCTGCCCTTCAAGAAATCTTACTAACTTGGTGTTTAATGAGTTTTTACATGTACCAGACCTTTCCAAATCTCTTTTTTCTGGTCAACATTTTGCCACTGATAATCAATGCTTATTTGAATTTCATCCTGACTCTTTTTTTGTGAAGGACAAGATGAGCAAAGGCATCCTGTTGCAAGGCAAGAGTAATAAGGGCCTATATGAGTTTTCAACTTCCCAACAGCAAGCACACATCCACACCAAATTTTCCTCCTTTGATGTTTGGAGTGCCCATCTCGGTCACCCATGCAAATTCGTTGTCTCCTCTATTATTAGTCAACATAATCTTCCTGTCTCTTCCCTAGTTAACTCTACAATAATTTATTCTTCTTGTCATTTAGGTAAACTGGGCAAACTTCCTTTACCTAGTGTTGATCATTGTACTACTCATCCTTTTAAAATCATTCACTAAGATGTATGAGGTCCTTCCTTAGTACGAAGTAATTTAGGTTTCTATTATTTTGTGTTATTTGTTGATGCTTTCTCCTGTTGTACATCGATTTTTCCCTTAAAGAATAAAAGTGATGTGTTTCTTGTGTTTAAAGAATTTGAATCATTTGTTGAACTCAATTCCAGTGTCAAATTAAAGCTTTTCATTCAGACTGGGGAGGGGAATTCCAAAAATTTCATCCTTACTTTAAATAATAGGGACTAGTTCATAGAATTCCTTGCCCTTGCACACATGAATAGAATGGTCTGGCAGAATGAAAAAATTCATCATATAATTGACACTGGTCTTACTCTTCTTGTACATGCTTCCATCCCTTTTAAATATTGGACTTATGCGTTCCTTTATATAGTTCTTACAATTAATCCAAAGCCAAGCACAAGTCTTGAAAATAAAATTCCATTTAAAATTTTATATAACGAAAGTCCATATTACATTGAGTCAAAAAATTTTGGTTGCACTGTTTATCCATATCTTAGACCATGTAACAAAAATAAATTTTATTTTCATAGTTAAGCATGTGTTTATCTTGGCAAACCACATAATTATAGTGGAATTTATTGCCTTAATCCTTCCTCTGAGCGTGTTTACATTGTGCGCCATGTTGTCTTTGATGAAATAAAATTTTTGTTCCAATCCACTAACACATCTCCCGCACCTTTGGCTACCAATCCTGCATCGAATCAATCTTGGATAACCGTACAGGTACTAACTACTCTTGTCATTACTTTAAGCTAGAGTCCTTCTTCGTCTGCACTTCCAATGACATCAGGTATATCTCCTTCTCTATCTTTATCTCCACCTTCCTATCATCAACCCTTATCTACTTTTACCCACAACTTATGTCTACCACCTAACCAATCTAATTCTCTAATCCTCACCCAAACAGCTCCTTCTTCCCCTATCCCTTCTACAACGTCCTCTCCTGGCCTCCAATTAGTGGTTAGCCTCTCCAAATATCTCTCTTCTTTAACCAATGCCCAACCTGCACCTAACCAAACCCATAATATGACTCTATACCCCTCCACAATGTCCACACGCTTTACACATCTCACCACCAAAACTATTAACTATCTGGAACATGAGCCCCACACATTTGACCAAGCTTGTAAGTATCCTGAATGGAAAAAAGCAATGTCTGAGGAAATAAATGCATTATTGTCTACAAATACTTGGGATTTGGTTCCCAAACCTCCTAACACTAATATCATTGCCAATAAGTGGATTTACAGGATCAAAAGGAAGGCATATGGGTCTATTGAATGATTCAAAGTACGCCTTGTTGCTAAAGGCTTTACTCAATAAGCTGGTGTCAACTACAAAGAAACTTTTAGCCCTGTTGTCAAAGCCATAACCATCAAAACAATACTAGATCTTGCTTCCATGCATCATTGGGATATCACACAAATTGACATCCCAAATGCCTTCCTTCATGGTCATCTTCAGGAAATAATATTTAGGGACCAACCTGCTAGTTTTGTTGATCCCTCTCGGCCTTATTTTATTTATCACCTCAACCATTCTCTATACGGTCTCAAACAAGCACCAAGGGAATGGTTTTCAAGATTGGCTACTTTTCTTTAGCATCATAAGTTTGTCCAACCAAGAGCAGACTCATCTCTTTTTCTTCGATGCCAAGGAGCTCACAGTGTGTACATTCTTATATATATATTGATGACATAGTCATCACTAGTTCATCCACTGCTTAAATTACTCAGCTTATTGCTGATCTCCATAAAGAATTTTCAGTAAAAGACTTAGGTAAGCTGCACTACTTCCTTGGCATTGAGATTTCTTATACTAATGAGGGCATTCTTTTATCTCAAAGTTAGTATGCTCTTGATTTGATTCATCAAGCGGGCTTACATACCTCCAACTCATGCAAGACACTAATGGCACTGTCACTGAAACTCACCAAAACCACTAGCATAAGCATCTCTAATGACACCGAATACAAGAGGTTTGTTGAGGCCTTACAATGTCTTGCAATCACTAGGCCAAATATTGGATTCACTGTGAATAAACTATGCCAATTTATGCATAACCCCACCACATTACATTGCCAGGCATTAAAATGACTCCTTCATTACATTCATGGTAGTGCTCATCTTGGACTTCATTTAACTAATAAATTTTCATTGGACATTGCATACTATACTGATAGTGATTGGGGAGGTGACCCTGATGATTGATGATCCACCACAGGCTATGCTCTCTTCCTTGGCCACTCACAGGTCTCTTGGCTTACTAAGAAACAACTGACAATCGCAAGGTCTTCAATTGAGAGTGAATATAATGCCTTAGCCAATTCATCATCCGAATTTCTTTGGCTTCGATCCTTACCTACCGAACTTGGATTTCCACCAGTCTCATGCACCCTCTTATGTGATAATATAGGCGCTATCTACTTATCCTCTAATCTAATATTTCATACAAGGACCAAATATATAGAGTTAGACTATCACTTTGTGCATGATCTAGTCTCTAATGGCACTCTTTCGGTTCGTTTTCTTCCTACTGCTGACCAACTTGCTGACTTGTTTACCAAGCCCTTATCATTGTCTCGGTTTCTACATCTCTGTCAATCTCTACCTCTCCAACCGACCAAGGGCTTGCCGGGGGGTGTTAGATAACATTACACTCCCTCTACAACTCTATGACCATGATACTTATCCTAGAGTAACCAATATTTATTTTTGTTAGTTATTCTTGTACCAATCTTTTCTCTATTGTATCTTGTATATCTGCAGCCCTGTATACATTTTTATTGTAACGTGAATCATAATACAAAGCATATAATTCTTCTTTCCTTTTGATTCATCACAATTTTCACACCAATCTTTGGTGTCTTCGCTATATTTGCATTCTTTCCCCCCATCTATATACATTAATATAAGAACTATAATCATCAGAATAATAAATAATAATTTAAAAATCATTATAACACAATTAGGATTATAAAAAATATACTAAAAATATTTTTTATAATTTAAGGAAAGCAATAAGGTCCATGTTATATAAAATTATAAGACTATATATATATATATTTCATGTTGAAAAACTAGGATAGCCTTATCACATAGACAAGCATTTGAATAAAGTGACCATATTTCTCTTTTAAAATGATGAAGTGCTCTAGGTAACCTTTTGCCACCTAACAGAGAAGTCTAGTTCTAATTGTTGCCTTGAAATTGAAATTTAGGTACATTTGTCATTTTTGAAAGTTATATATATATATATACACACACACATATATATATACACATAGATAAGCATTTGAATAAAGTGGGTCATATTTCTCTTTTAAGACGATGAAGTGCTTTAGGTAACCTTTTGCCACCTAATAGAGAAGTCTAGTTCTAGTTGTTGCCTTGAAATTGAAATTTAGGTACATTTTTCACTTTTGAAAGTTTTATAAAAAAGGACTAATCAAATAATATTGTCACTTTTCCTCTATATTAACTCTTATATATTGCAGGGCGATACATGAAGAGCTGAAGGTGAGGCAAACATAGCGGGTAAATTATATGAAAGGTACCAAAACTTTGTACTTAATTATAAAATGGTACTATAACTTCAATTTATATCTTTTCGGTTCCTTAACTTCAATTTTAGTTTCATCGGGATGTCACCCATAAAAATTTGACCAATTTTAAAGATGTAACCACCAAAATTACCATGTCATATGCCACATCAGAAGCCACGTCAGCGTGACTCAATAAGTGGCTTTTGATTTGGCTGATGTGGCTTCTGATGTGGCATATGACGTGGCAATTCTGGTGGCCATGTAATTAAAATTGGTCGAATTTTTGTAATAACATCCCGATGAAACTAAAATTGAAGTTAAGGAACCAAAAAGATACAAATTGAAGTTATGGTACCATTTTGTAATCAAGTGCAAAGTTATGGTACCGTTCATAGAATTTACCCCAAACAAGGAAGAGGCTATAGCTATAAAAAAACATTATGGATGATTTTCAGTTGGAATTGGGTCAGAAAAAAAATTGAACAAGTTTGAGTTTTTCTTTAGCAAGAATGTTAAGAAAGAGACCATTAGATCAATTTGTGCCTTATTCCAAATAGTTAAGTCAAAATATTCCACCAAATACCTGGGAGTTTCGGTAGAATGGGCTAACTCAAAGAAAGTGATATGCAATTTTATAATAGACAAAGCAAAGAAAAAGATTCAATCCTGGAGAAGTAACTTCCTCTCGCAAGCTGGTAGAGAGATTATGATAAAAGTAGTGATACAAGCCCTCCCAGCCTACATTATGTTTATTTTTAACCTTCCTATATGTGTGATAAATGAGTTAGAAAAAATTATTAGGAACTTTTAGTGGTCTTAAAACCTTAAAGACAAGAAAATGCATTGGGTTAGTTGGTCTGAATTGACAAAATCCAAGAAAAGTGGAGTTATAGGTTTCAAAGAGTTAAAACTCCTTAACAGAGCTCTTCTTGCTAAAATAGGGTGGAGGCTCATTCAATCCCCTGACTCTCTTTGTTCAAATGTGCTAAAAGGAATTTATTATCCTTTTACCACCTTCCTTAATGCCAAATAGGGTTTAAAGCCATCATGGATATGGAGCAGCATACTCCATGGAAGAGAAACTATAATGAAAGGATACTGGTGGAATGTTCACTCTAGGGCTAATATAAAAATATGGTCCAATACTTGGATTCCCTTTCTACCAGACTTAAATATTAATTCTAAAAACTAGAGAATTGTAACTCTTTTCTAGTCAAGGACCTCATTAATCAGCAAATGGAGAACTGGGATTCAGGTCTTTTACAAACGCTTTTCACAAGTGAAGAGAAAAGGGTAATCCAGTGCATATCAATTGGCAGTGGTATTGGTCAGGATAAAATGGTTTGACATCATTAAAAATCAGGCATGTACTCAGTCAATTCTGCATACAAGCTATTAAAACTCTCACAATTTTAATCGAATGTCGCATTCCTCCTCCTCTATAAACAATAATCCTCACCCCAAACTATGGGATTCAATTTGGTTTATGTCCATCCCCCGAAAATAAAAAATTCCATCAGAAGATGCACGAGGAACACACTCCCTATTGCTGAAAGGCTACAAGCTAGAGGCTGCAAGATCAACCCCACTTGTTAAAAATGTCTTCCATTTTTGAAATCCCTAAAGCATCTCCATTTATTGTGTGAATACTTAAGGTTCATCTGGTATGCAAGGCCTTCAGGATATTTTCCTAATCCAATGGGATTCAATTCTTTCATTAATTAGTGGGAAGCTACTAGTAAAATGCTACGAGCTAGCGGGAGTGTAGAACTGCAAAATCTTATTGCAAGCATTTGTTGGCACATATAAGACGCAAGCAATAATATACTTTTGAATAGAAAGATAGAAAATCCCATGCAGACTATCTTCAAAATTTAAGCCTGGTTGAATAGCATTCAAAGCTTGGAGAGTAGCTCTGAAATTATCAGACCTTTTACTGATAGCCCACTCTTAGTTGAAGAGGCAAAATGGAAAACACCACAGCAAGGAGAATGAAAAATAAATTGTGATGCATCTTTTAACCATGGCAGTGGCAGTTTCATAATTAAAGCGAAGTTCCGAGTGTTGGATTTTAGTGATTTCGGTGGCTAATTTGGGTGAAAATGGGCCACTGATTCAAAATCACCAGCTTTGCTCGTGAAGCCCTATGGATTTTGGCCAAATTTGCTTGTTTGGGCCTTCGAATTGCTGCTTTTCTATTTTAGTAATTTTACCTATTTTTATTAGGAGTTTATTTAGGGTTTACTTTTGGTATATAAGCTTATTTACACCTTATTTTGGACGGCTTTGATTTCTAATAAATTATAGACTTTGTTTTTCCCAAATTTCCTAGAATTCGATAGAATCAATAGGGGTTTGAAGGTTGCGAATCGGTATTCCTTATAATCAACGATTTTTTGCAATTATCTACCTTCCGCTACATCAAAAAATCAATTAATTACTCGTTTAATTTTCCAAATTCCTCAGAAAAATTTTATGTATTCTCTCAACAAACTTTCTCAATTTTTGTTCATTTTCCCCTAAATCACCTTTAAAATTCAAACACCCAAGCATTTGCTCAAAATCCCTTAATTCCAATTTAATTCCCCAAATTCTTACAATGCCCATAATGCACAAATTCCCAAATTTAACTTTCCTAAATTTATTTATTTTCACTTTTTCTTTCTTTCTTCTTCTTCTTCTTTACTTTTTCTTTTCTTTTCTTTTTTGGCCAGCTCACTTGCCTCCCTCATCTCCGCCGAAAAGTAGCTCGTTGTCGTTGAGCCACCCCCCGTCATCAGTTGGCCGTCGTCACTCCCAGGTAGCCGCCGATGATCAATAGTTCCCGTGCCTACTTAAGAATGGCAACATCAAGGCTGGCAACTCCACCAGTGGACGATCAGCCCCTCTTCCGGCCAGCACCCCTCCTTCACCGCCATTCTCATTCTCATGCACAGCCAGCAGTGAAAAAGTTGTTGTTCCTTCACCAGAATTTGTGGCTAATTTCCCCAAAGCAAAACAGATTCCAAAACCAGGTTCTGAAATTTCTCTTCTTTAAATTTGCTTTCTTTTAGGAATTAACTCTAAAATGAGCTTATGATTTTAATGGGATTATGTATGACCCATGACTTGAACTTTTGTATTTATTTTAGAACAAATGTTGTACTTTGTAGAATTGATAATTGAATCCCATTTGGCCAAACATTAATTGTATTAATCGGTGTCAATTAATTCTCTTCTTAGCCAAACATTTGTTTATTGCTTTTGGCCACTTTTTCAATTTTACTTGTAGTTATTGATGCTTTATTTGCACCAATTTTGGAACACTCATCCTTTGAAAAGAATTTCACTTCTGATTAAATTTAAATCATTATTTGTTTGATCAAAACTTCACTAATCTTAATGACTTTTCGCCATTTTCCCAAGATTTTGTCACCATTGAATGCTTGAGATAGGTAAATACATTTTAGCCAAAAATTATTCGGCTATATTTTGGCAACTTTCATGCCAAAATAATTTTGATCTCTTTTCCTTTGATAAAAGCATAAATCCAAGTTTTTAATGCATTTGATGTCTTTGGATTTGTAAGCATCCAATTTCGGGATAACTAGAGCATGGATGCAACAGAGGACCCGATGATGAAAATAAACTGTGAAATTAGATTTATTGGATTTGATTTATTGGTTTAGGACTAAATTGTAAAATATTTTTAAAATTTATTGTAAATTTTATTTATTTATTATTTTTAATAAATTTTCAAATAAAAAAAAGGGAGGTGGGCCGAAGTTGGCCGGCCAACTTCGGCCAAATAAAAGGTAAGAGGAAGAGATTGCCACTCTTTCCCATTTTTTTCCATTTTATATGTTTTTTTTTTGTACATTTTCGATCGGAAATGTACTTTTTTTTAAAAAAAAAAATATTTATTTATTTATTTTATTTATTTATCATTTATTATTAGATTTTGATTAGGTTATTTTGATAAGTATTTTTATTTTATTAGATAAATGTGTAGATAAAATTTATTTATTTTTTAGATAAATAATAAAATAATTTATTTGATTTTTATCCTGTAACCAATTTAGGGTTACAGGATGGTCTCTTATAAATACGTGATTTTCTTTTCACGTAGAGAGGGGGGGTTTTCTTTTCTTTTTCTCTCCACCTCTTTCTAATTTTTAGCCGTCAACCAAAACATACCCATTTTCCTTAATTTTTTTACGTACTTTTTTCAAGTTTTAGCCGTGAATCAGATCCAAATAAATCAAAATCACAGACAAACACAATAAAAGCCACAGGTTTTCATTAATGGTGATCACCTTCTGAGGGGAATCAATACTGCATCCATCAAATCAGTTCTTTCTACTCTTTCTTTTTTTATTTATTTGATCTTTTTTATTCTATTTAATTCTAATTTGATTTGATTTGATTTTTATTTTTATTTACTAATCTTTATTTCTTTTTTTGTGTTTATGATTTTGGATGGGTGGTTTGAATCCGTGGTGGTGAACAAGATACATGAAGGTCCATGGAATGTCATGGATTAAATTGTATATTTAAATGTAGTTTTATATTTTTTTATTTAAGCAACCAAAGAGTGGGAAAAACCAAAGAATTCGACGCCATAAAAGAAAGCTTAAGTGATCTCCAAAAACTACTGCTCACAGATTCAAAAGCAACTTTAGGTTCAGCTAAACATACAAAAGCAGGGCGAAGAGATTGACAATAATTGTAAATCACCCGTTGAGTAGCAGGGTTACCTACACCCCTGTAATTCCAGAAAAAAATATTCACTGGGAAGAATGTGATACTGACCTCGTCTGAGGCCTATTACCCGTGAGAGTTGGGGGAAGTTTAAATTTTCCCTTCCTCGTTTTCTTAGTCATAGCCACCTGCCATTCACCTTTTTTTCCTGACATGTCTGCCCAAGTTTGCAGAGAAACCAAGTCCAATTCTTTCTGTGCCCGAACCTAATCTTCATTTAGAAAATTGGAGCTGGAAATAGCTAATTCCAAATGATCTTCTTGCTGTAAATGACCATCAGGACGAATTTCGGAGTTTACAATAGCCATATGATCTGTCACCGTGTTAATTTCCACAAGAGCAGCATTTGTTGTTGCCTCGGCTTCAACATTTAAATGTGAAGTAACCGGAACCGGAGATGATTCTCGTGGAATTGAAGGAGCAGCCAGGTCTTTAAGTGGAGGAATACTGGTATGACGTTTTGGACTTCAGACTTTCCTCACTCTTGAATGTCCTCATGATATGTCTCGTTTACTGTCCACTTGAAGTATTTTATTTTCACCCTGCACTGGAATAACATTCTCATGATTTTTGGATAATTGGCAGGTTAATGAGTTATGGCCAATCGAGTGACAATTTCAAGAAAAAGCAGGCATGTTCTCATAAACGACATCTATGTCAAATAATGTGTCGTTGCAATCAAGCATCAGGATATATGCCAAGGTTGCAGCGAGATCAACATCAATTAAGATTTTGGCAAAGTAATCGAAGTCTCCATCAATGGTGGCTTAGTCAATCCGAAGAGGGGAGCCGATATTCCTGGCGATGTCAGCTAGAATCTGGGGTCCCAAAATTCCCAGGGCAATCTGTACAAACGGATCCATAGTTGTGTGGAGGTGGATTTTTCCTTGTAGGGATCAAAGCCCGATGTCCATTGTTGTATGCGAAGAATTCCGGGCTTGAGAGAAATAGATCCCCGGTTCCAAACCAAATTCTTGGCCATAACCGAATGTAAAAGAATCTGATAGTATCCACGCCCTAAAGAGATTAATCGCCAATCTCCGAGAGAGACCATATAGCTAATAAGTGTTCCTTCAATTTAGAGAGGTTCCAAGGCGCTTCCCTTTTATTCAGGACTACTCTACCGATAAGAGAATGTTGGTAGAGCTGGAGACGTTTTTGATAAACGTCATTGTTCACCTTGATCACCTAATACGCACCTGGTTTAAGGACAACAACGATCGGCATAGAGGCAGAGGCATTGGCAGCAACCACAGACGCGAAGGATTTCTTGGGTAAGGCACTGTCCTTATGCATGACAGTCGACGTTGCATGGATGTAAGAAATTGTGTCTTACATGGAAAATAAATCAAAAGTAAACGAGAAATAACAATGATATTCATAACTTTATTTGGTTAAAGAAGTTATATAAACAATGTAATCATTTTTATTTTCTAAATTAGTTAAATTTTTTTATTATTAATTAATCTTTATTTTTATTCAAAATTAATAAAAAGAATCACGTGAAAACAACAACAAAAAATAAATATACATCCTAAACACAAATGAAGTTGAATAAAAGTGTAAAAGATTGTTTCATATATAGGAAATAAACTAAAAGCAAACAAAAAATAATAAAAAATAAATTTAAAATATATGAAAAATATTTTAAATTGAAAAATATATACGTAATATCTGTTAGTTAATTGCATAATTATTCCTAACAAGAATATTTTTATAAAATTTTCTAAATACAAAAAGTGAATACCATATGTTTAAAATAGTAATTGTAAAAAAATCTTTTATATATATATTATAATAACAATTTGTAATTCTTTAATTAGTCTCATAAGCAGTAACTATTGATAAATTCATAATTTTCTAAGTTAAAAAATAGACCGTTAATCGTCAAACTTCAAAATCAAAAGAGAGCTAAGTGAGAGGAACTGGATTCTCTTTCTAACATAGTATAGTGCTCTGTAAGCTAACTGTGTTTTAAATTTCACAGTTAAACCTTTGAAGTTGATTATCTCCTCTTTCTCTATCATTCTTTGCCTCTCTTAACCTTCCCAACATGCAACAACTCTTGTCCAAACCTTTATGAATTCAAAAAAAACCTAGAGAACTAGCTAGTACCTCAAAAGAAAAAATACCATATGAAATCAACATTCTAAGTCCCAAGACCTACTCCCTGATTCTTGACAAAGCCTCATAAAATCAAACTAACAAGGCTCGCACTCAAATGTGGGAAATAAACAAAGTGACAAGGAGTACTCAACAAATTTACTTCATCCCATCCTGTCCCAAGTACAGTCTTTCATATATCACTTCCAAATCTAAGATCTCAATGCCCATAATGTTTTCTTAATTAAGTTTGAATCATTATATGACAAACTTAGAGTTTTGATAGAACACTCTGGTCTATTCATAAGAATATATTCATCATTAAAGAATGGAAACTTAATTAAACCCTAGGTGAAATTGATTTCAACATTAAAAACATATGGGTCCAAGTTTTAGGTTTACCATTGAATCAAATTACATTGAGCAATGCAAAAACTATAACTAAATCCATTTTTGGTGGGTTGATTAAAACAGAGGAACTTATGATCCATGATGATGACTAGGATCCATTGATGAGAATCAAGGTTTGTCTAGACCTCACAAGACCTCTGCCCAAAGGTTTTTTTAATTGTCGTTTGCATAAGGATAACTAGATTCATTTCTGATATGAGAAGTTCCTATCCTTTTACTACCTCTTTGGTTTCCTCTATCACCAAAACAACAATTGCAAATTGGTGAAATTGCTAGAGGGGATCGACCACAAAGTTAATTCCAATCAAGCGCATGGCCCTTGGTTTAGGGCATTATCTAAGAGAAAACTCGTTGTTAATGGTGTTGCTCCTTGGTTTGAGTTGCTCAGTCCCATGACTTAGAGACTTCAAGCTCATTTCCCACAGCTAGCATCCACTCCCATAAAACAGGAAGAAGAATGGCATGGCATGCAAATCATTCCTATTATGTCAGAGAAAGATTTTAAAACTACAACACCAAATCCTGACCTAGCAACCTCTAAATTGGTAGAACTATGCCTTAAAAAAGAAGTTCGCTAAACCTAGGAAATAGTTATGAAGCTGTAGCTGTTAGCTCTAAAGGCTACGAGTCATCTCCCATTGGGGAAGAGGAGCTATCTCTCAAATTGCTTTAATTCAATGCCTAGCCAGAAACAAGTCTCCAAGCTCAATGGAAAATCTGTTGAAAAGCCCAAATAAAATACTCACCCATGATCTCCAAGCCACTCCAACCTTAAATGAAGAAAGCCCGAGTAAGAAGAGAGCCCGCCCTTCGGCAAAAATTATAGCCCATTCCTTTACTAAAGAAACTCTTCTTAGCAGTCCTCCGGATAATGCATATCCAAAGAAAAAATAATTGAAAAAGCACAAGTATAAGGTGTTAGTAAGAAATCTCTCCACCAATAATGAAGGTGCAAACTCGACTTCCAATGAAGACAATACTAAGCAAGAACCTCATGAGCTAACTTCAGGCGATGTTGTCCTCGTTGAAGAACCTAAAGTTAATTAGTAGCCTTAGCTTTTTTTTTTCCACTAATTGATAATTGCTCTTTTACTGTATTATGTTAGTTAATGTTGGCCATATCAATTTACTTATATAGACAATATTATGGTATGAGTAAGGAGAGTGACCTCTATGGATTCTTATTTCCACGGTGCCTGTTGTTATTCCCTTTGTAGGCTTTGGCCTCTTTCTATCTAATGCAGATTTTTGAAAAAAAAAATCATCAAACTTCAAACATAATTGAGTCATAAACTTAATGAATTTACAACCAATGCCTCACTATTGTGTCATCCTTATAATTTTCACTATTTTTTGAAGAATATTCTAACAACACCAAGAAAGAGGTAGGCAAGTACCCTATATGTGACAATATTGAACAAGGATTCAAATAATGATAACAACCATAATTACAGTCACGTGTAATAGTAACAGACTTATCGCAGTAATAAGTGACAGTAATGGTTTGCTGAACCGAAATTTTTTTTGAAAAATTGTGAAATGTTTAGAATTAGTATATTTTAAAGGTGTTCATGAAAAAATAATTATACAACAGTTTAATAAACATAACTACAATAAAATAAACATTAGTTATAGTGTCTCACATGATAATTATACATATACTACTATAAATTTATTAACTAATACATTGTTTCACATCATAATTATATGCATAATACCATAAAGATCATAAAAAGTACAAAATAAAAGAAACAATTAAAAGATAACATATGTAAAATAATATCAATGCCAAAAGGAGTGCCTATGAGGTATGGAAGAATATGCACTTTCATCTTCATAAGAAGGGCATATATTGGCTATAGGAGGTGCAAACAAACTATCCATAAAATTAGAATTGTTAGTATCATCTTTATAAGCATTTAGAGGTTAAGGCTGAGCAAATGACTAACTTGAACTTGATGGATAATGGTCTGCACCTATAGATGAATATGAATTATAATAACTTGATTCAAAACTATACTCACCATAACTTTCTCTAACACATGGATAAAAATCACCATGTATTGATAATAGGTTTGGTCCATTAGAGGAGAAGGACGAGGAGAAGGGCTATCAACATCACTTTAAATAAAATAGACATCACAATTGATACCCCTCAGGTATATTCCTATTCTATTGAAGAATTATCTTCCTAATTAAAGGTAGCTTGCAGAACAAGGAAGTCCAAATCCTTATAAGAAAGGGAGTCCCTTATCAGAATGACTCCCAAATCAGGAAGGAAACCTCCTAAACAAGGACAAGTCCTACAAGAAAGAGGAATTTTATTCCTCTCAGGTTTGAGCATTACATTCTCTATAAATACTCTTCACTTCTTCTGTTATGATTCATTTAATTCTTTTAGCTCTCTATTCTCTTTAAATTCAATCTCTACCCTCTCTGACTTAAACATTGAAGGGTTTGTGGGGGAAACCCCACATCTCACCTTGCTTCATTGTTGATTATTTTACCATAGGACTTGGAGGTTTCAAAAATCAAGTTATTAAGTGGCGCCGTCCGTGGAAATCTCTCTCAAGTCAAAACCATCACAAATTTGTCGAGCTAATCAACTCCAAAAATGGCATCAAGCCCATTGCCAGCTACCAACACTCAAATCAATCCACCAGGAACAACCCCAGAGACTCCCATCACCCCAACAGCTCCTACTCCCCCCATTAACCTATTAGCCCCTATCCTGCCAATTGACCCATTGACCCTTATTTGTTATGGGGGACTGTCATCCTAAATCCCTCTTTCCAGAGTCACCTATGAATGGGCAATACCCGACATAAAATTTCTTTATTATACTCTTTTGCATCATACTAGCAGACCCATCCCTTCCGTACCTTTCCCAAATCTTTCAGGAACTCTTATTATAAACATGCTAGACCTTAACACGATAGCTCAGACACTCAACCTGCCTCCCACAACTAAAGAGGCAATACTCCAAAACATCCAAGCCCAGATGACCCTCATACAACAATAACTAAATGCATTAATTCAAGAAAATAATCACGTAGCTGCTACTCTGGAGAATAATGTGATAATACCACCTGTAGCATCTCAAAGTACTCTCAGAAGGGATAGAGAAGTTTGGAAAGATCAGGAAGGGAAGTCAAATACGAGTCGTCCTACCTTAGATGATTCCCATATAGCTCAGAAGGTAGAGCAAGCAATCCAGAAAGCTCGGACGAGGCCAAGAAAGGAAGATTAATATGTCTTGGAGGGAACAACACCCTTCATAAGTAGGATAATCATGATCGAAATCTCATCTAAGTTCAAATTACCTCAGCTGGACCAATTCGATGGCACCGGAGATCTGATCATCCATATCTCCTCATTCCGGACTAAGATGATGCTCCAGAACGTGAACAATGGAATATTATACTGAGTTTTCCTAAGTACGCTTACCAAAACTGCTCAATGGTGGTTTTACCAACTGCCTAAAAATTATGTTTCATCTTTTGAAGAATTGGTAGAGAAGTTCATAACTTGATTCATCACTAATATCCTACCTGTAAAGAATATAAATGATCTCTGGATGTGCAAGCAGGAAGCCACAGAATCACTGAGAAGCTACTTAGACAGATTCAACAAAGTTGCCATGTAGAACGAGAACTTAAGTGATGAAGTAACTATAGAGGCGATGAAAAACAGAACATGGTTAGGAAAGCTGAAAGATAAGGTCATAACCAAAGTGCCCACTACCTTTTATGAGGTCATGTCTATGGCAATGAAACTAATAAAACTAGATGAAGACAGAAGGCTGCAGCTGGATAATGACAGAATAACCTTTAAAAAAGATGAAAGGTCTGAGCCAAGGAGATCTAGAGCCCAACGTTCTTACTTTAGAAGTTAGGCAGGAAACCCAACAAATGGATTCAGGAAAGAAATTGAAAATTACACCCCTCTGAATGCTATAAAATCACAGATCCTCATATGGATCAGAGCAAATGGGGTAGGAATAACTGGACCAAGAAGATTGAGCCCTAGTAAAAGAGCAATGCAAGATAGAAGATTTTATTGCCAATATCACCGAGAGTATAACCATTGCACTAATGATTGTCAAAAATTAAGATGAGCTATAGAACAACTAATATAAAATGGCAAGCTCAAAAAATTCATTGACACATCTTGAAGACACCGAGACTCCAAGGACGAGAATGAAGATAAATCGGAAGCAAAAAAGGCTCGAAATGAGGTAGCTGGAGTTATTAATATGATAGTTAAAGGAGAATCACCTAAAGAGAAAAGGATGAAAAGAACTTGGAGAGAAGAAAGCCAGTTACAAAGGCTAACTATCACATTCGGACTAGAAGATAGAGAACATGCCCGAAATCCCCATAATGATGCCTTGGTCATAAGTGCATACATCTGGAATTATTTGGTGAAAAGGCTTCTGATAGATGATGGAATCATTGTTAATGCACTCTCATGGAGTGCCTACCAGGCTATAGGAGGCTCAATCACTAATCTTAAAACCATTAAGAATCCCATCATAAGCTTCTGTGCAGGAACAACTCAGACTATGGGGATAGTGGAACTGGTAGTAGAATTTGGAGACTGAGAAGCTGGAGATATAAAAATAGTCAAATCTCTGTTCAACATCATAGACCTTCCACTCACTTATAATGGTATCATCGAAAGACCCATTTTGTACAAAATCGATGCAGCCACAAACATTAGGCGGATGACCATGAAAATCCCTCTAAAAGACCAAGTTATAATTATACATGGAGATCAGTCCATGGAAAAATAGCGCTATCAATTGGCTGTCAAGGCCCAACTGGAAGCATTTCCCCTAACATCTTTAGAAGTAAAAAAATAAGGAGCCAATCCAGAACTAGTCAAGCAAGTCCAGACGCTGTAAATAAATGGAGGAAAAAGAGTCAAAATTGGAGGCGAGCTTGATGGGAACATCAAGAAGAGTATTAGTGAAGTCCGTAGCAAACACTCAAACAGCTTTACTTCAGAAGAAACAGAGATTATGGGTGTAAATCCTCAAGTTACATCACACAGTCTGAACATCCTACTAGGAATGAAACCTATAATCCAGAAGAAGAGGAGATTTGAGCATGAAAGACAGAAAGTGGTTGCTGGAGAAACAAGAAAGCCACTAAACACTTGATTTATAAGGGTAGTTACACATCCAGAATGGGTGGCCAATGTGGTCTTGGTTAAAAAAGATAATGGGAAGAACAAGATGTGTGTTGATTACACGGACCTCAATAAAGCATGCCCTAAAGACAACTATCGATTGCCAACAATTGACTAGTTAGTAGATTCAATAGCTTGCCACTATTTATATAGTTTCATTGATGCTCCTTAGGGGTACCACTAGATTCCAATGAAGAAGGAAGATGAAGAAAAAACATCATTTATTACTCATGAAGGCCTTTACTATTATAAGGTCATGCCTTTTGGGTTGAAAAATGCTGAAGCTGCTTACCAAAGACTGATGAATCATGTGTTTCAAGATCAAATTGGAAAGAATGTGGAAGTGTACATAGATGACATCATAGTCAAAAGCCATCGAGCAGAGTAACATGCCAAGGATCTCAAGCAAATGCTCAGCATACTGAACCAATACCAGATCAACCTAAACTCAGATAAGTGTGTCTTTAGAGTAAAAGTTAGGAAAATTCTTGGACTTTATGATCTTACATAGGGGGATAAAAGCAAATCCGGAGAAGATAGAAGCTATTCTGAACATGAAAGCTCTGAAGTCACTAAACGAGCTTTAGAAACTCAATGGAAGAGTCATGGCTCTCAAAAAGTTCATCTCATGCTCAGCAAAAAAGTGCTTACCCCTATTCCGAGCCTTGAAGAATTCCAAAAAATTTGAATAGAATGACGAATGTTAGGTAGCTTTTGAAGAAATTAAGATTTTTTTGACTTTGCCTCCGTTGCTCAGCATACCAGTCCCAAATGAGCATTTATATTTGTATCTTTTCATTGGTTATGAGTCCATAGCCTCGGTATTAGTGCGAGAAGAGGGAAGCCTGTTAGCATAGATGTGCTCTAGTGCCATTTTGTAATATATAATGACATTGTACATTATCCCAAATGGCAATAAAGTATTCATTTATATAAAGTGTTTATTTATTTGAGTATTTATCCTTTAGCATTATGTTAAATAAATTTATTATCAAGAGTTGATAATATGAGCTACAAATTTATTTAGTACATATGCTATAAATTGTTCATAGTCAATTAATTAATATTTGGGTAATATTAATTAGACTATCACCTTTGTCTATTTTCCTTTATTAGTATGTGATACTAATAGTGGGAGGTAATGAGTCTCATGCTACTTGATATGAGATATCAGAATAGACATGTGCATACTCATATAATGAGTGGATCGAACAGTGATGTTAGATCAGTGATCGTAAGGATATTCACTTATAGTCAACGATCACAGTCTAAGTCAACGATCACAGTCTAGGTCATAATGGTGCATATAGTCCTTTGACCTGATGTGACATGGTCATCCATATTTGAGTGGTTAGAGTTTATTACCGCTTACATACTTGTGTTAATCACATATGGGTATATGGCGTGTGGTGGCTCTAGTCAATTTAATATAGGGAAGAGTGTTCAACCAAGATGGGATTCATTGCCTAGAGTGAACTAGGATAGATCCTATGCTATCTAAGTTTATTCTTGATGAATAGAGCTCCTAGCCAGGACAAACATAACACAGTTTGAAAGAGTTTCAGTGCTAAAAAGTTTTTCTAGTATTTGTTATGTTTTATCAAGAATAACTTGAGATAAGGTCATATGACAAAGCTATTAAAGTTTGATTAAACCTTGACTCTAGCCTATATCAGGATCTTCGAATGAAGAGATTTTAGTGCACTGTAATTATGACCATGAGGGTTCGTGTGAATCATCATATGCATTCATTTTTAATTGGGTAGTTGTGATATTGATGCTAGGGGTCACTCATAACTTATGAGAACTAATTGTGTATAATTGGCATTTTCACATTTAGGTTTGAAAGAGTTTCAAATAATATCAAGAGTTGATATTATATTCACATTGCCAATTAGACATGAACCTAGTAAGTCACACCTAAAAGAGTTTTTCCATATCACCTAATTAATCTAATTATTGATTAAAGAGTTTAATTAAGTAATTAAGATTAATGGAATTGGATTTATGCTTTGAGCAATGATTCTAGCATATCATAAAATCTAATTCCACCAAGAGTTTAATTATTAAATTCTTGATTAATATGAGATATTAATTAAAATGTTAAATAAAAAGTATATGTTGTTTCCTTATGGACTTGGATTAATGGCCCAAGGTGTGTGGGCCTAGGCCCAAAAGAGTTTTGGCCCAAAGATTATTCCGAGGTCTATTAACATAACTTAAGGCCCATTAGTTTGATGCAATGGGATTGGGCCAAATGTTGGCCCAACTCCAAGGCCCATCAACCTAATGCCCATTAGTTTGATGGAATGGGCTTGAGCCAAGAGTTGGCCCAAACCAAAAGGCCCAAGTCCATCAACTACGCCCAATTGATTTATAGATTGGGCTTGGCCCTAGAGTTGGCCCAATAGCCAAGCCCAAGCCCATTAATCAATATAAAGTCTTTAAGGCATATTAGAGAGATATTATCTCTTGTATGTGTGTTTTGTTGACTTTGGGGCAAGTTGAGTTCATGGTTTTAAATAACAGTCGTTATGTATTATTTCTAGGTTTTTTAGTATTCTGTTATGTTATTCATCATTAAATAACAGTTATAAATAAATACATAGGTAACGGCCATTACAGTTGTTATTTATCAATCGCGACCGTTACCCACCGCGACAGACCGCGAAATAACAATTATTATTATTATTATGCTTTGAATGATATGCGTATAATATGAATTTTTCATTTTATTATATTTTTAATATAATGCAGGAAATGTATTATTAGTAATTTTAATCTTTATTTTATTCATTTATTATTTTTTTTAAACCGACCAAACCGATCATCCAAACCGAATCCAAATTCAAAATTTGGATAATTTTTAATGGTATTTGGTTTAATTAAGACTTAAGAGTTCTCATATTTTAAAACTAACTTATTATGATGTGAAACAATGTATTAGTTAATAGATTTATAGTAGTATATGTATACTTATCATGTGAGACAATGTAACTAATATTTGTTGTATTGCAGTTATGCTTATTAAAGTGTTGTATGCTTATATTTTCATGAACACCTTTAAAATATATTGATTCCAAACATTTTACAATTTTTCAAAAAAAAATTTTGACTCGGCAGGCAGTTATAGTTATTTATCACTGCGACAGGTCCGTTACTGTTACCTTTGCATGCTACCGCAATTGCGGCCGTTACCGTTATTTGAATCCTTAGTTGAGTTGGTGGGTTGTATAGAGAAAATATGTGTGGATTAAATACATGAGATGTGTTTAATATATATTTACATCTATTCTCTACACTTATTAGATATTTATATATATATATTACACTCTTAACTAAGTTATTAGGTGGCATGCAAGGTGTCTTCCTAATGATGATGTTGTAAGAGATATTTGTATATATATGTCTAATTAACCCTAATTCTCTACATATAAATATAACCTTATTAAGAGTTAGCAAGGTGATGAGATAATATCCATTAAGTGTTAGTGGAAAGTGTAGAGACAAGAAATAAATAAAAAGGAAACCAAACATATACCAAAAGTATACTCTTATACTTGTTAGTAGAATCAAGTTAGTTCAGGTTCCTTACGTCATAAGAGAGGTGCTTGGAATCATACTTGATTGAAGGCAAGAAGGTGATTAGAGGGCTTTGGTGTTTTAAGCTAAAGGCCAAACATTAGGGTGGCTTAGCATTGATTCAAGAGTTGAACCAAAAGCAATCCATTATAGTAGATTACTTATGGTCCACATCAAACTCTTAGGAAATTGTAAGTATTTCACCAATATGATTTCTTAAGTTTTATATATATACATGTTGATGTATGTTAACTATGTGTTTAAATGCAAAATGGATCTTGGGAGTGGAAATTCTTCATGTGATGAAGGGTTATGAGAAAGTAAATTTTTGAAATTTACTCTACTTGGGTTAGTGCTCACCCCACTATTCTTAAGGCCTAAGTAGCATAATCGATTTCCTTTCAGACTTATGGGGGCCATAGTGTCCTCCACATATCAAACCATGGCAATGGTGCAAAATAGAATCTATTTCCTCATTAGGTACTCATCTCCTAATCTCTGTACATTTTCCAAAGAAAAGGATCATCCATATATAACCCCTAGAATCATGAATCAATTTCTTTCTTTGCTCATAAGATAATTCTCGGGATAATTTATCATTGGAAATAAAATTAGCAATATCAACAAACTATATAATTAAGAGTAAAGAGTGAATCATTTGGGAATGTGTCTTTGATTATTTCATCATCTACACTCTTGCTTTTTTCTAATTCTAGTCTTGACAAGTGGTCTGCTACCACATTTTCTGTCGTTTTTTTATCTTTGATCTCAATGTTAAATTCTTACAACAGTAGTATCCATCTTATCATCTTAGGCTTTGAGTCCTTCTTTGTGAGCAAGTATTTCAAAGTTGAATGATCTATATAAACTAACACCTTTGGACCAAGCAAATATGATCTAAATTTTTCAAATGCAAAAATCATTGTTAGGATCTCCTTCTCAATAGTAGCATAATTTATTTGAGCATTAGGTAAAGTTTTGCTAGCATAATATATCACATGAAGCTTTTTATCTTTTCTTTTTCCTAGCACTGGTCCTATGGCAAGATCATTAGCGTCACATATAAGCTCAAATGGTAAACTCTAATTTGGTGCTATCACAACTGGTACTGACAAAATGTCTCTTTTAGCTTGTCAAAAGAAATTTTACAAGCATCAATGAAAATAAAAGGTGCATCTTTTTCAAGTAATCGACAAAGAAGTTTAGAGATTTTAGAAAAATTCTCTATAAATCGCCTGTAGAATCATGCATGTCCTAAGAAACTTCTTACTCCTTTAACATTGGTTGGGTACTACAGGTTCCCAATAATGTATACTTTAGCTTTGTCTACCTCTATGCCTTTGTTTGAAATCTTGTGTCCTAACACTATACCCTCTTTGACCATGAAATGACTTTTTTTCTAGTTTAAAACTAAGTTTGTCTTTTCACATCTTGTAGACGGCGGGGTTTAGCGTGCGTCCAAGTTTATTGCAACCGCGACACTATTTGAGCTCAGGGCTCTAGGGAAGACACTAACCACTGTCATAAAGACAGGGCATGGAGATGAGGAATTACCACCCAGGGTAATAACTGGGACAAATCGAAGGTGGTGGTAACTCAATTCTCTAATATAAGCTAGCACCACAACCAGGGGTTCTGGATACGGAATACCAACTTCTTTTAGTCTCGTGTTCATTTAGAATTGGTTTGTGAATTACTATCTTATCCTCTAATTACATGCAATT
The DNA here is from genome assembly GCA_949671775.1 of Mallotus repandus. Lineage (NCBI taxonomy): Eukaryota > Viridiplantae > Streptophyta > Magnoliopsida > Malpighiales > Euphorbiaceae > Mallotus > Mallotus repandus. Next base: position 30,139 of record CATIWM010373703.1, read on the forward strand.
TCATATAAACCCTAATTAAACATCCATCAATCCCAAAGGCGACCAATCATGAAAAAGCATATAAGAAATGCATTCATATAAAGCACATCAACCCTTGGTTAGTCTAATCTACATATTTTTAATTAAAGTGAGCTAAATTTATATATTTTAATTTATAAATGAACCTAAAGCTAATAGCCCTAATTCCTACCCAATTTTATTTAAATAAGCCTAAGTCTATTTATTTTATTTCTAAAAATGGGCCTAAGGTTACAAATTATGAAAGGCTTTAATTAGTGGGCCTAATTCTACACATTTTAATCTAATATGATCCTAATTCTACAAATTATGGAAAAAGAATTAAGTTAATGGGCTAAGTCTAAATTAAATTAAATTAATCTAAGTGGATCTATGTCTAAATTAACTAAATGGACCTAAATTATCTCTAACCTAAAATCTAAATTTAATTACGAGCCTAAACTTCATTTAATTAATTAACCTAAAACCTAATTAAATTATTAAGCCTATTTGATAAAGTGAATCAAATTAATTAACCTAAAACCTAAAATTATAAGTTTAAACACAAACAAACATAAAAATATGAAAATTAATAAAATAAAATAAACATTTATGACATAAAAAACGTATGAACACAGAAAACACAAAAATAATAAACAATTAAAACAAAATAAACATAAAAAAATCATAAAAAAATAAACAAATAAATCAATTAAAACATGCATCTAATGATATCTAACCTAATTTTAATTAATTATAGGGCTAAAAATCAAATTAACTAATAGACAAATAAAATAATTAACAAGCACCCTTAATTCTATTCACTTAAATCTAATTCAATTTTAATAAAAGCCTAATTATCTCTATAACCATTGATTTTAATTACTTACCCAATTGAAACCCTAATTACTAATCAATTAATTAAAATAAAATCTACAACACACATATAGGATTTCACAATTCTTACTATTAGGACTATTACAATAATCTACTAAAAATTAAATTAAAATAATAATACAACCCATAAAATAAAATAAATACAAAAATCAACACAATATAAAATAATAATAAAAAAAGACTATGTAAAATTTCACAGGGATTTAATCCATGGCATTCCATGAATGTTCATAGGTTTTCTCGATTCAATCATGTGTTCATCCCCACAAAA
>CATIWM010373731.1:0-37845 GCA_949671775.1 Mallotus repandus
TAGAAGAACTATAGTCTGTCTTGAAGGAACAATTGCATCAATTGCACTAGAATTGTGTCAGGTGGGTCAGCAGGAGGTCGTCCTCAGTTTTTCTTGAGCGTCATATGCTTAGTAAATTTTCATATCTTGTATAAAGGCTAGTGCATTGTATATGTATAATATAAAGAAAGATGTCAATTGTTTGAAGCTGTGTGATATGTGTTACATATGTAAAATTGTGAGTTAAAAATTGACATAAATAATTATGTTATGTGTTAGTCACATGCATACAATGTATGCTTGGCATCCTTAACAGGTGTCACACGGTTCGGTTGATAGAGTAAGGAAATATCGATTTTTGATTTTCAGTTCGGTTGATGCATAAAGAAAATCGAACCAACTGAATTACCGAAAATATACATTACATTATAAAACTACGTCGTTTTATATGGCGCCCTAAAACTACACATATAACTACCTCTTATTCTCACATAACCTCATTCCTCTAAACCTAATAGTCATTTTCTCATTTTCTCTCAACCCTTCCAGAGTCTTCTCTCTCGATTCTTTCCTCTCAGTAACCCTAAAAATCTAATAGTTCCTCTTACCACCGTTCCTCTCTTCTCTCTAGTAAAGCTTTATCACTTCCCTTGCACTCATCTCATGATTCTTATCCCCTTTTGTCATTGTGTCCTCTTGATTATCATATTAACTCGAGTCTCTTATTCTCAGAGACTCAAATATGCTTATGTTTCCTTAATGTTTTGAGTATAAATAACACTCTGACTCAGTGTTGGGTATAGAACTTATAGATCGCTGATAACCACACTTTTTTGTTGTTTTAGTTACTGTCAATGTTCAAAAATTAACATTGATAGTGAGGAAATCAACATGCAAAATTTTTTTTAGAGAAATCAACCAGTTTTGGTAAAGATCTTGTTTGATGTTTGGTTTTTTTATATTGCATGTTGTATTTTGTTTGTTTATCTCACAAATTTTGATGTTCTTTGTGTTTTTTTTTCTATTTTTTGCATGATTTGTTGGTGAATCTCATCTATGGGTGGATCAAAGTAGTGTTTTTTTTTTATCTCATACAGAGATCTAATAGTGGAAGCATAAAGTTGGTTGAACCAAACCGAAGTTGGTTTTTGGTAGAAGAATTTATAGCATTTGTCAATACTTAAGTCAGATCAACCTCTGAAACATCACTGTTAAAGGTATTATATTTTCTTTTATGTTTTTATTTAAAATATGATTGTTGATAATATTAAATTTTTATAAATTTTAAATTTTTTTCTCTGGATCTTGTGTATATTCATTTTAAAAATTGATTTTTGAAAAAATATAATTTTTTCTTTATATCTTCGTTAATAATTTTTTAGTGAAATATCTTCTGTCTTTATCGATTTTTAAAAAATGTTGAGAATTTTTTTTCTAGTGCTATTATTTGTGCTAATATTTTGTCTCTATTGATAATTAAAAAATGTTGAGAATTTTTTTTCTAGTGCTATTGTTTATGCTAATATTCTGCCTATATTGATTTATAAAAATTAATTTTTTAAAATGCCTCTATTTTTTACTATATATGGTGTGTTAGGTGTGTCTTTTTTTTTAGTGAATATGTTTTTTAAAAAAATAGACATTTGCGTATTGATCTTGTATATATATTTAGGTAAAAAAAAAGATTTTTTGTGAAATGGTTTTCTGTGTCTCTTACTTTGCTACTCTTATTGAATTTGAGCCATAATTTAGTTGACTTGTTGTTTCATTTAATTCTTAGTCTCTAGATGCCTATTATTGATTTCTAATTTTTTTATTTTAATTTGTTATTGTATATAATATATAATGTAGATGGAAATGAAAGGAGGTCCTACTAGTGGCAGTCAACTGCTACTGATGGTGAATCTTAGTAACCTGCTGATGTGGAAGCCCAAAAGCACACCCAAGTTGCTTAAAAAAAAAAAAGGACACAGAAAGTATAAGTCTGGCATGGGAGCACTTCAAAAAAATCCTTAATGAGCAAGGGAAGTTGGTAAATGCTAGATGTATATATTGTGCTAAAATTGTTGTTGTTGATCCTAGAATAAATAGGACATCATCCATTAGACATCATATGCTCATTTGCATGAAAAACCTTTGCCCTAAAGAGACTAGGCAGACCCTTTTAACTCTCCTACCTACTGTGCATTCTGAGTCTGATATAGGTGTCCTAGGTACGTGGAAGTTTGATTAGGATGCAATTAGACATGCATTATGTAAAATGGTCATTGTTGATGAACTGAGTTTTAAATTTGTTGAGGGGGAGGGATTCAGTAATTTTATGTCAGTTACTTGTCCTAAGTTTAAAATACCTAGCAAATGGATAGTCTCAAGAGACTGTTATAATGAATATTTGGGTGGGAGGTTGAATTTGAAAAAAATGTTTTTGAAGCATTGTGAAAGTCAAAGAGTCAGCATAACAACTGACTCTTGGACTTCAATTCAACGAATTAACTACATGTGCATTACTGCACATTACATTGTTTCAGAGTAGAAGATCCATAAAAACATCATTTCTTTTATTCCTATAACATCTCACAAGGGGGAGCACATTGCTAAAATATTAGAAAATTGTCTTCTTGATTGGGGGATTAAAAATGTTTTTATTGTTACAGTTGATAATGCCTCTTTTAATAATACTACTTTGGGTTTTTTTTAAAACAATTGATGAGTTGGGGCACATCTACTGTGAGAGTAAAATATGTTCACATGAGATGCATTGCACACATACTAAATCTTGTTGTCATTGAGGGTTTGAAAGAAGTAAATGCAAATGTCAAAAGGGTTAGAGAAACAGTAAGATATGTTAAGATTTCACTTATTAGGTTGGTAAAGTTCAAAGAGTTTTCAGATTTTCTTAGTATTGAGTCTAAATTTGCATTGAGTCTAGATGTTCCAACTAGGTGGAATTCTATATATCTCATGTTAAACACTGCTTGCTCTTATGATAAAATTTTTGAAAAATATGAGAAATGTGAGTGTGCTTTTCGGTCTGATTTAGGGGATGATGTGCCTAATTACTTGGATTGGCAATCAGTGAAACAACTAGTTGATTTCTAGTAGTACTTTTATCGTATCACTCTGAGAATATCTAGTTCTCAATATGTGTCTGCCAACTCTTTTTTTAGTGAAATATTTGATCTTTTTTGCATTCTAAATGAATGACAATTATCTTCTGATGCTGCTAAGAGAACGATGGTATTTTCCATGAAAAATAAGTTTGATAAATACTAGGGGGATCCTGAAAAGATGAACTTGTTAATATTTATTGCAACTATTCTTGACTCTAGAGATAAGCTTGAATACATGAAGTATTCATTGAAACAAGTTTATGGTCCAACTGTGGGTGGAAGCCTTTTTATTTCTGTTAAAAATGCCTTGTATGAACTGTTTATTGATTACTCTTCTTTATACAAACCTCTGCTGACTCTTCTTCTCAAACTGACCTTCCAATTGATGTTTGTGAACTTGCTAAAGTGACTATTAGGAAGTCAACGTCTTTTGTTAAAAGCCCGGTTTTAAAAGCATAAACAAGAACTTGGAATTGGTGGAAGCAAACAATCAGAGATAGATATTTATCTATCTGAGGCAGTTCTTGAGGAGGAGGGCACATTTGACATATTAAGATGGTGGAAGCTTAACAGTGAGAGATTTCCAATTCTCTCATGCTTAGCCTGCGATGTTTTAGCTATGCCCATCCCCATTGTAGCTTCAGAATCAGATTTTAGCACAGGCAGGAGGGTACTGGATTGTTTCAGAAGCTCTCTAACTCCTAAACTAGTTGAATCTTTGATCTGTTCACAAGATTGGCTCAAAAAGTCAACCAAGCCAGTGTCAATTGAAGAGGCAATCAATGAATTAGAGAATTTTGAGAAGGGTATGTCATTTGTTATTTATCTTTTCATAATGTTCTTCTAAAATTCTTTTATAGTATTTTACTTTCTTAACTTCTACTTCCTTGCTTTTTTTTTTCAGAGTTGCCCCCGGTTGGAATTGGTCCTAATGTGGCATCATCAAGTACCACTTAGCATTACTTTTTGAGTAATATTACTGATTTCTGTTTGATTTTAATTCTCAATTCTAAATATATATATTATCTAGTCTGTCTATTGTGCTTTTTTGTGCTCTGTGCTTTCACCTTATATGACTTACACTAAGGTGACAATCTGTTTGTTGTCAGTGTTGTTATTGCTTGCTGTATGAACTCAGCTTATGAAACCAAAACTCAGGTGATATTCAGTTTGTTGCCAGTGTTGTTGTTGCATGCTTATTGATGGGCTATGATAATGCTTCCACCTACCTTCTGATTATATGAAATGTTGGTAGAAATTTCTATGGTGGCTTTTATATAAGTTACCATAATTTTTTTCTGCATTTTGAACATGAATTGATCCTAATATTCTGAGCCCATTTTTTGTGCATTTTGATTTTGCATGTCATTTCTGTTTGCTTTTACTTCTCATATCTGGTGGCTATGTCTTTAATTTGATCCTCTGTTTGCCCATTTTGCTTTGAATTGAGCCAACTATATGTCTTATACTTTCTATTTTGCTTTTACTTCCAATTAATTTTTGTTTGATTGTGTATCTTCATTATTCACTTGGTTTTTGGCTATGATGCTGCTTCCACCTAAGTCTTCAGATTTTGTGAATATGCTGGCCTATACAATTTCTTAGGTGGCATGTCTTTGTTGCCAGATTTTGTTGCTACATATTCACATGACTTGAAACTTTGAATTTGAGCCCATTTTTCCTTAAGTCTGTCCCTTTTTATTGCATTTCTTGAGTCCTAATTTCTGATTTTTACATTTGTTTGGACTTGTGTTATTTATTTGCAGGATGCTGGTATATATTTTGGGTGCTTCATTGATGACAGTGCAATCAAAATTTTTTGATTATTTATGCCGACCATTACTATTATTTTTTGTATAAATTTGGTTACATGCTTCAATATTTTTTGCTTTAAAGCCTCACCAGCAGGGCAAGTTGCCCTGGGCAACTAACTAAATATACTTTAGATGAATTGTATCAAACAGTTAGTTTCTGTATATTTTAGCCCATTTTTCTTGTACTTATCAAATGACAAAACTTGTATATTTGTTGTTTTAATTGTATTAAAGCTCAGTCTGTAATTATTTTTAGTGAAAAACTCATAGTTCTTGTCCCAATATATAATATAAGATGAATTTCAGTTTATTTTTCTATTATTTTTTGGCCCAGCCCAACCGAACTCATCCTATTAACCGAACAAAAAATATCAACTACTTTCGATCAGCCGAACCGATATTATAATGCTATTTTTGGCTCGGTTCGGTACTCATTTTTCACTTAAAAATACCGACTAAAATATTAATTTCTTATATCAAACCAAACTAAACGGACTGATGCTCACCCCTAACCATCACCACTAACGCCACACAAATACTAATCATTGCAAACCTATTTATAAACTCACAATTCTTAAGTGTTAAATAAAACAAATTGTCAAAACCAAATTGCAAACAACTTGCAAACATTCAAAATCAAATTGGTTTTGAGAACTAAGGCCAAATTGATTTTCGCGGCGAACAATTCAAATTCAAAATCAAGTTGGCCACAATTTTTTTTTTTTTTTATAAAGTAAGTGTAATGTGCAAAACAAAAAATGTATCAATATAAAACTAATAAATTTGGAAAATTAGTAGTTAAAAACTATTTTTATCAAAAATACTTTATTTTTTATTATCTCTATTCTAGAACTTTTTTAATCACTTGATAATTAATTTAAATTTATTTTTATTTTAACAATATATTATTTTATTAAAAATTAATAAACAAAGTGTTAAATATACATATTTTTTTATAATTTACAATAAAATAATTACAATATTTATATTTATAATTTATAAATATAAGTTGAATTTTACATTTTAAATTTAAATTTTTAAATATAATATTTTTTTTGAAAAAAATAATTAAGAATAATTAATATTTATTATTAGATACTATTTTTGAATAATTTATATATTTTAAAAATACTGCTTATTAATGATAAAAACAAAAAAAGAAGCATTTCGTTAGTGCTGAGGTCACATTCCCAGCCATCCCTGCTATATTTAAAAATTTAACAAATAAAAATGCATGTGGACATCATTCAGTCCCCAATCAATTCCACATGCTTTATTTATATATAGGTATTGTTGCCCTGCCTCCTCTGATCGCACGCACTCTCTCTACTACAAAATACACATTTGTCTGATTCTTTTCACTTCCATCCAACCCAACTCAATGGCTGCCGCTGCGTAAGAACACCATTCTTTCTTCATTGTCCGTTTCTTTTTGTTGAGTTTAAGATTGATTGATGATTGATTTTGTGTTCTAATTTGTTTTCTGTTTTTGTAATGAATTTGAAAGTTTGGAAGATAAGAGCGTGACCGAGACATTGCCTCCGGTCTTGGATGCTACTTCAGATCAGCCTCCTCTCTTCGATGGAACCATCAAGTATTGTCCATTCTTTTTCCTTTTTATTAGCTGCCTATTTCTCCATTTCTCTGTTTAATTTTTTCATGTTTCTGTTTATTTCAAGGCTGTATACATCCCTCTCGTGTCCCTTTGCACAGCGTGTTTGGATCACCAGAAACTATAAGGTAAGGTCCCTTGCCCATTTCATCCACACCTCTTTTCCTTGATTTTTATTTTCCCTTTATATATCTGTGTGTATATATATAATGTCCTTTTTGGCGTTAAATTGATGGTGCAGGGTTTACAAGACAAGATCAAGCTAGTTCCTATCGACCTTCAAAATAGGCCTTCTTGGTACCCTGAAAAAGTTTACTCTATTAATAAGGTTTGTGCATCATAATCATATCATCATCTCCCACTCTGTTCTTTTCTTTTCTTTGCAGTTATTTGAGTTCTTGAATTGCAGCTTTTGCTTCAGATCGGATGTCTGAAAAATGCATTTTCTTTTTTTAATTAGCGTTGAGACATGAGTTTACGAGTTCAGCCAATTGCACTGTTCTCCCTTCTATCCACATTATATACTAATTGCTTTGGAACACATTATAGGTGCCAGCTTTGGAACACAACGGAAAAATTATTGGGGAGAGTCTTGATTTGATTAAATATCTAGAGACCAACTTTGAAGGACCTTCTCTACTTCCTGATGTAAGATGTGTTCTACTTCCTCTGTTTGCAACACTTTTGAAATGCCATTTTTAGTGTACATGTTTTATGTTTGTGGAAATTGGGGCTTTATGTGTGTTGCGTAAATTAATGTAGGATCCATCCAAGAAAGAGTTTGCTCAAGAGTTATTTTCATACAGTGATACATTCAACAGCACTTTGTTTACTTCATTTAAGGGAGATGCACCAAAAGAAGCTGGTAACTCACAGACCTTACTTTGGTTGTATCATGTACGGGTGGCTTTCTCTATAGAAACTGTGCTAACCGAAATCAATAACTTGCTTTAGGTCCTGCTTTTGATCACTTGGAAACTGCTCTTCAGAAATTTGATGATGGTCCATTCTTTCTTGGCCAATTCAGTTTGGTATGTTGCCTTGTCAATGTTGTGTTGATTGTTCTTCCCTTCAAACTTATTTAAAAAAAAAAAAAAGCCTTTTTTTTTTTAATGTAGCTGTTTTTTTCTTTTAACTATGAATAGTTCTCTGTCTCCTACAGGTGGATATAGCCTATGCACCATTTGTTGAAAGATTCCAAATCTTCTTATCTGAGGCATTCAAGTATGACATAACTGAAGGCAGGCCTAAACTTGCTACCTGGATTGAGGTATGTTCTATTTCTGTTCATTAGTAAGTCCTTTTCCATCATGCCTAAACTTTACTAAATGCAAATAGATTTATTTCCCCTATTTGTTGAATATTGCAACTCAGAAAACTATACCCTGAGATCTATTTCAAGTGTTTCATTGATTTCTTTAATTTACTGTCTCTTCTTTGAGTACCCATTTTCTCTTCCCTTTCCCTTCCTTACCCTCTGGCATAATGTGCATACCACCACTCATCTTCTTCCTGGTTCAGGACACTTCGCTGTGGACTTCTTATCTAGTGTGCGTTTCATGGGGAGTATGAATATGATTGTTTTGTTGGCATCTTTTTGTGTCTTAGGTTTATAAGCAGTCATTTTCTGCTCCACAGCTGAACGTTGCAGCTAAATATTCTTACCATCCTTGTCATGAATAATGATATGGAAAATTGTTGGTGATAGTTGGTAGGCCAATATTTTATTTTATTTTTTAGAGGAAGTTTTGATTGGTGATCTGTGTGCAGGAGGTAAACAAGATAAAGGCATACAAGCAGACAAAAACAGTAGATCCCAAAGCACTTGTTGAATATTTCAAGAAGCGGTTTCAGGTAAGCCATTTCCACTACCTTGTCTCGAAAGAGAACATGAAATCACAATCATTTGCTTTGCTTTAAAAAATCATGGTAGTTGTTGGAATTTTCTTTTATTTTTTATTTAAAAGGAAGAAAAGAAAAGAGAAGAAGTGATATATGATTTTGAATGTGCTGTCGTTATTTGCAGGCTCAGTAATGGCAGTAGTGGCTTGTTCTACATATAATCTATGTATGATAATGGAATGCATCTTTGGCTGACTGTATAAGAGAGGCATTGTTATATTGCGTCTCGAGTGATGTGTAGTTTGGTTGAGTAGAGTATATTTTGTGTTTTGTTGTTGATAATGAGCACTCAAGAGTCAGAGAAAATGGAAGGCGCAATACAATTGCATCGTGCGGTATTAGAACATAGTTCTTGTACTAGGATAATATTTGTATCGATGAATTTTTTTTTTTGACCAAAGATATTTGTGGGAGGTTGGAGGGGGGAGGGGGGATTTGAACCTCCCAGCTTGAACCACCACCCCCAACACCCTTGCCACTAGGCCAAGGGCTTGGGGGCTTATCGATGAATTGTGTATGCATACCTATGGTGTATGTGTTTATGTTCACTACTGAGTGCATAAATAAAGATCCAAGAGTCATATGTTGAATATGTTTGGTTTTGGTTGCTGTAGTTCTTGTTGCATCGTAAAATGCTATCAGTAGTATGTATAAATCTTGTTGTTCTCCTTTATTATGAAGGGAGTGATGAGATGAACTTCGCCAAAAAAAATACAGACACAAATTTAAGGAAAATAAGAATCCAAATGAACAAATAGCATTATTCAAGCAAATAATGCTATCTGTTTAACTTCTAAATAAAGTCAGCGACTAGCTGTTTCCAATATATAGAAGTTCAGTTAACTTTAAAAAAAATTGAGCAAATATCCTTAGAATTGCAAGCCAGTTCCCAATCTGAAGCAGGAGATATACTCTCTTTTTCAAGGTACTTTGTTCATTGATCCTTAACATTATATAGAATTTCTTGAAAACATTAAGAAGCTCCTTTCTAATACAACACCCAAAAATCTATACTATATGTTATATTCATGTTCCACAATATTCATTGCACCTTTTTCCTTGGACTTCAAAAGCAAGCCGGGAAACCTGCAAGGAGAAGAGAAAAACAGAGTACGACAATGATTCAAAAACATAAAATGTAAAATTATGATTTCAAATCTACAATAAATTTTTTTTTCCCACTAAAAAAACAATGCAAAGATTCTTTCACATAAAATTTTTTTGACTATAGTTAAAAAGATCATAATACATTCTGAAATGCTATACGTAGTGACACAAAGCAGCATTTCTCTACTGATGTTGTAATAGAACCAGTTTCAAAATGCGTGTTTGGATCAACAGAAACTATAAGGACATTATATATACACACACATATATGTATAAAGGGGAAAAAAATGAAGCAAGGAAAAGAGGTGTGGATGAAATGGGCGCCTTCTGTGTGAGAGATGCTATAGCGACTAGAATCCCTCTTGTGAATTTGGCTGCTCTTGTTAGGAAACATTAGAACACACTTTATTCCTATGCCAGCAAGCCAAACTAGTGTGGTTTGGCTCCTCTCTTTCATACAGACCATGCAATCTTGGAATGCAGTCTTTCGGAGCCTGGTGGAAGGAGGTGGTAGAGCTTCTGAGATAGGATGATGACGGTTAAAAATTAGAATTGGCCGCAGCAATTTGTTGGCAACTATGGAAGAGCCTTAATCTGACGGTTTTTCTGCAACTCAAAACTGATCCCCAAGAAGTGCTAATGAAAGCTCAACTGCTGAGGTTGGAATGGATAGGCACAACCCAAAGCCTTGGCCAAAGACTTCTTCTCTAACTGATACCAATCACCAGTGGTCTCCCCCTTAACACGGCCACTCTGAAGATAAATTGTGACGCAGCTTTTAACAAGAGAGAAAGGGCAGCGCAGATAGCTTTCACCTGACGAGACTCGAAAGGGACAGTGGTTCAAGCCGAGGCTAGGAGAACAATATGTGCTGCGCCAGCGGTGGCAGAAGCCCTGGCGGTGAGAGAAGCGCTGATTTATGGAAAAAAGTTTGACACCTGGGTCAAGTTATTATAGAATCGGATGCTCTTTCGGTTGTTGAAGCAATTCAAGGTGATCAGACAGAAATTCAATAGGAATTTGCTGCAATTATAGCGGAGATATTATTGTTAAAGGAACATATGGGAGGGAATCTAGTTTCTTTCCGTTATGTCAATAGAAAAGCCAATAAAGTAGCAGATTGGCTAAGCAAGAATGAGTTTCTGTTTAAGAAGGGTGATAGGTGGGCTAATACTTCAACCCAGCTTAAACTTCTTCTCCTGAATGATGTTACCATGTCATAGGTTTCTTTGTTTATTTAGTATTTTATTGACCAAAAAAAAAAGATGAAATGGGCGCCTTACCTTATAGTTTCTTGTGATCCAAACAAGCTGTGCATAGGGACACGAGAGAAAAAACACAGCAGACCATAGCAAGGCAAAAATTAAACACAAACAAAACGAAATACACTGTACATGAACGTGAATTCCGGATCCATCTATATTATATAGTATAGACATAGATTAACAAATAAAAATGCATTTAGACATCATTCAGTCCCAAACCAATTCATCCTGCTTACTCTATATATGCATATTGCTGCCTGCTCAGATCTCACACTCTCTTTCTCTATTACAAAAATACACATTTCTCTGGTTCTTTTCACTTCCACCCAACCCAATGGCCGCCGCTGCGTAAGAACACCATTCTTTATTCATGTTCCCTTTCTTTTTGTTAAGTTTAAGATTGATTGATTTTGTGTTTTTAATTTGTTTTCTGTTTTTGTAATGAATTTGACAGTTTGCAGGATAAGTGCGTGACCGAGACATTGCCTCCGGTCTTGGATGCTACTTCAGATCAACCTCCACTCTTCGATGGAACCACCAAGTACTGTCCATTCCTTTGCCTTTTTATTAGCTGCCTGTTTGTTTCTCCATTTCTCTGTTTCATTTTTTCATGTTTCTGTTTGTTTCAAGGCTGTACGTATCCCTTTCTTGTCCCTATGCACAGCGTGTTTGGATCACCAGAAACTATAAGGTAAGGTCCCTCGCCAATTTCATCTATACCTCTCTCCCTCGTTTGGATCACAGCGTGCTTAAATCACCAGAGACTATATATATATATAAATAATGTTTCTTTGGCATTACATTGGTGGTGCAGGGATTACAAGACAAGATCAAGCTAGTTCCTATCGATCTTCAAAATAGGCCTTCTCGGTCCCCTGAAAAAGTTTACTCTGTTAATAAGGTTTGTGCATCGTAATCATACCATCATCCCCCACTATTCTTTTCTTTTCTTGGCAATTTTTGAAAGGAATCGATTATGGCAATTAAGAGTTGTGTTGTGAGCAGAAATCTAAGTAGAGTAAATTTCAAAATTTTACTTTTTCATAACCCTTCATCACATGAAGAATTTCACTCCCATAAATCCATTTTGCATTTAAACACATAGCTAAGCAATACATCAATATGTATAAACAACAACCTAGGAATTCTAAATTGTAGAATACTTACAATCTCCTAGGTTTGATGTAGACCACAAGTAATCTACTATATTGGATTACTTCGGTTCAACTCTTAAATCAATAGCCAAGCCACCCAATTGTTTGGCCTCTAGCTTGAAACACCAAAGCCTTCCAATCACCTTCTCGCCTTTGATCAAGTGTAGCTCCAAGCACCTCTCTTGTGACCTAAAGAAACTTGAACTAACTTAATTCTTCAAGCAAGAACTAAGAGTATATTTTTGGTATATATTGTGTTTCCTTTTGGTATATTGCTTTTACCAATCTCAACAATCTCCACTAACTCTTAATGGAATGTCTTCTCTCTTAGAACTCTTCTAAGGAGATATATATATATATATATATATAGAGAGAGAGAGAGAGAGAGAGAGAAATTAGGTTAAGTAAGATATACACCAATAAAATATATCTTACACAACATTATAACTATGCCACCAATGACATAGTTAAGAGTGCATGTTGTTTAAATATCTCACAAGTGTACAAAATAGATGTAGAGATTTAATCACTCTCATGTAATAAGATTACATTCATTCCTTTCTACTATAACCTAATCTTCCTTATGCCCCAAAAGTCAGCAATTTACACATTAACAGATCACATCTCCCTAATATGCCAAATTAGACTTATATTGATAAGTGGACTTGGGCTTTGGTTATTGGGCCAACTTTGGCCCAAGCCCAATCCATAAATCAATTGGGCCTAGTTAATGGACTTGGGCCTTTTAGTTGGGCCAACACTTGGCTCAAGCCCATTCCATCAAATTAATGGGCCTTGGGTTGATGGGCCTTGGAATTGGGCCAACATTTGGCTCAAGCCCATTCCATCAAACTAATGGGCTTTGGAGTTGGGCTAACATTTGGCCCAAGCTCATTCCATCAAACAAATGGGCCTAAATTAGGTTGATGGGCTTTGAGTTAATCTTTAGGGCAAAACTCTTTTGGGCCTAGGCCCACACATATTGGGTCATTAATCCAAGTCCATAAGGAAACAATACATTTTCTTTATTTAACACTTTAATTAATATGTTAATTAATATCTCATATTAATCAAGTATTTAATAATTAAACTCTTGGTGGAATTAGATTTCATGATATGCTAGAACCATTGCTAAAAGCATAAATCCAATTCCATTAATCTTAATTAATTGATTAAACTCTTTAATCAATAATTAGATTAATAAGGTGATATGGAAAAACTCTTTTAGGTGTGACTTACTAGGTTCATGTTTAATTGGGAATGAGAATATAACATTAACTCTTGATATTGCTTGAAACTCTTTCAAGACTAAATGTGAAAATCCCAATTATACACATTTAGTTCTCATAAGTAAGCATCGATATCATAACTACCTAATTAGAAATGAATGCATTTATTGATTCACACAAACCCTTATGGTCATAATTACCGTGCACTAAAATCCCTTCATTTGAATATCCCGATAAAGCCTAGAGTCAAGGTTTAATCAAACTCCAATAGCTTTATCATATGACCTCATCTCAAGTTATTCTTGATAAAATATAACTAATACTAGAAACACTTTCAGCACTGAAACTCTTTCAAACTGTGTTATGTTTATCTTGGCCAGGAACTTATTCATCAAGAACAAACTTAGATAGCATAGGATCTATCCCGGTTCACTCCCGGCAATGAATGCCATCTTGGTAGAATACTGATCCCTACATTTAACTAACTAGAGCCACCACACACCATATACCCATGTGTGAATAACAAAAGTATGTAAGTGGTAACAAACTCTAACCACTCAAATGTGGATGACCATGTCACCTCATGTCAAAGGACTATATGCACCATTATGACCTAGATTGTGTTCGTTGATTATAAATGAATATCCTTGCGATCACTAATCTAACGTCACTATTTAATCCACCCATCATATGAATATCCACATGTCTATTCTAATATCTCATATTAAGTAGCATGAGACTCATTACCTCCCACTATTAGCATCAAATACTAATCAAGGAAAATAGACAGAGGTAATAGTCTAATTAATATTACCCAAATATTAATTAATTGACTATGAACAATTTATAGCATATGTACTAAATAAATTTGCAACTCATATTATCAACTCTTGATAATAAATTTAGTTAATAGAATACTAAAGGGTAAATATTCAAATAAACAAACACTTTATTTAAATAAATATTTCATTGTCATAGGGATAATTTACAATGTCATTTTACATTACAAGAAAGGCACTAGGGCATATCTATACTAACAGTTTCTTCCTAGAATTTGAGTTCCTTGAATTGCAACTTTTGATTCAGATGTTTGAAAAATGCATTTTCTTTTTTTTATTAGCTTGTAGACATGAGTTTACTAGTTCAACCAATTGCGATGTTCTCCCTTCTATTGACATTATATACTAATTGCATTCTGTTGTTTTTTTCCCCACTTTTTTTTGGATTTAAAGGTGCCATCTCTGGAACACAACGGAAAAATTATTGGGAAGAATCTTGATTTGATTAAATATCTGGATACCAACGTTGAAGGACCTTCTCTACTTCCTGATATAAGATGTGTTCAACTTACTCTATTTACAATGCTTTTGAAATGCTATTTTTAGTGTATATGTTTTATGCTTGTGGAAATTGGGGCTTTATGTGTGTAATGTAAAGGCAAAATCCATATTGAGGCCCCTAAAGTTTCATTTTATATATTTTGGCCCTTAAACTTTACGGATTTGAAGTTTTAAACCCTTCTGTCAATTTTTTAACACAAATTATTTCTTTTTGGTCCCTGAAATATTATATTTTTAACATACATACCATTTTTTATTTCTTAACACTTATATCACATTTAAAATTCTTCACCGTTAAAGAATAAATTTACTTATTTTAATTTCTAATATTTTAAATTATTATATAAATATTTAAATAATTTTAAGTTTTAAAAATAAACAAACAAGTTAATGCTATTATGCTAAATTTTAAAAAAATATATAGTAATACTATTGTTTTTCACAATATTTAAAATTATTGTGAATAAATTTTTACAATATAATTTTTTTTCATGTACTTAAAAAGCATGATAAAAAAATGAAGGTTAACATAACGATTATAAAAGTTTGAGTTGGATAGAAAATTTATTACCATTTTTTGGTAATACACAGACATGCATTGGTGTCCACTATTTATAAAAGTTATATTGTAAAAAAAATATTCACAATAATTTAATTAAATTTTGTACAAAAAACTAAAAAATATATTGAAAATATAAATTTAAATTTTGAAAATTATAAAATATTTTTTATCATAATCTCTTTTAATTATGGTATTCTTTTTCATCATAATATTTTATTTTGAAAAACAATAGTTTTATTATAATTTTTTAATCTTGACATTAACTTGTTTATTTATTTTGAAAATTTAAAAATATTTAAACATGCATATAAATTTATGTTTTTAATTTAAAATATTAGAAATTAAAATAAGTAAATTTATTTTTTGCCGGTGAAAACATTTTAAAAGTGATATAAGTATTAAAATGTAAAAAATGGTATAAATATTAGAAATATAAAACCTCAAGGACCAAAAGGAAATAATTTTTGTTAAAAATGACAGAAGGGTTTAAAACTTCAAACCTGTGAAGTTCGAAGGTCTAAGTATACAAAATAAAACTTTATGGGTCTAAAGCTAAAAAGTCGATAAGTTTAGGGGCCTCCATATGGGTTTTGCCTAACGTAAATTAATATAGGATCCAGCCAAGGAAGAGTTTGCTTAAGAGTTATTTTCATACAGTGATACATTTAACGACACTTTGTTTACTTCATTTAAGGGAGATGCACCAAAAGAAGCTGGTAACTCACAGACCTTACTTTTGTTGTATCATGGACGGATGGCTTTCTGTATAGAAATTGCTCTAACCAAAATCAATAACTTGCTTTAGGTCCTGCTTTTGATCACTTGGAAACTGCTCTTCAGAAATTTGATGATGGTCCATTTTTTCTTGGCCAATGCAGTTTGGTATGTTGACTTGTCAATGTTGCGTTGATTGTTCTTCCCTTCAAACTTATTAAAAAAAAGCCTTTTTTTTTAATGTAGTTGTTTTTCCTTTTAACCATAAATAGTTCTTTGTCTCCTACAGGTGGATATAACCTATGCACCATTTGTTGAAAAATTCCAAATCTTCTTATCTGAGGCATTCAAGAATGACATCACTGAAGGCAGGCCTAAACTTGCTACCTGGGTTGAGGTATGTTCCATTTCAGTTCATTAGTAAATCCTTTTCCATTTATTTTCCCTATTTGTTGAATATTGCAAATCAGAAAACTATACCTTGACATATATTTCAAGTGTTTCATTAATTCCTTAATTTACTGTCTCTCCTTTGAGTTCTCATTTTCTCTTCCCTTTCCCTATTGGGAAAATTGAATAGTTGGCGCAGACGAATAATGTTCGCAGAGACAAAATAAAATTACTGCAGAAATAATAAAACAAATAATATATGGAGGCGGTCAAACCGGCCAATGAGTGAATAAAATAGGCGGTAAAAGCGGCCGTATAAATAATAAATGACACCAAAATTTTAACGTGGTTTACCCTTAGTGTTGAGCTATGTCCACGGGACAAACTCCGGAAAAAAACTTCCACTATAAAAATAGTAGGTATAAGAGAGAGTCTTCTCTAGACTAACACTAGAGGTACACAATAACAGAAATCTCACCAAAATAGTGGCACTCAAAATGTTTCCCACACCCTAAAATAATTTTCTCACTATTTTGTCACTCACCCTTTGGGAAAAAATATTCCCAAACCCTTAAAACTCTCTCACACACTTCAAAGCAAAAATTGCTTTGGCTACCTCACAACACACCTTACACTAGAGCTTCTTCTCTTGCTCCCTATTTTTCTTTGTTGTGTTGCTTGCTCTTGCCTTGCTCCTTCCGTGCCTTTATATAGGCATTTGATGTAAGAAACAAAAAAAAAATTGACAATTTTCCTTTTATTGATGCAGCCTTTTTTTACTTTTTTTTAATACTAAATATGTAGGCTCCACTCCACTAGGTGGGACCTACTACCATTCTTTCCCTCCTGACTATGTGGAGGTCATCACCATTTCGATGGCCAACTGACAAAATTTGAACTTCTCCCTCGGTAGAGTCTTTGTTAGCATGTCTAATCCATTTTCATGTATATGGATCTTCTCAAGATGCAACAGCTTCTTCTCCAATACTTCCTATATCTAATGATATCTTACATCAATATGCTTTGAAATGAGGAATTCTTACCAAGGTGGATGACACTCTAACTATCACAAAATAGCTCATATTTATCCTGTTGAAAACCAAGTTCATTTAAGAACTTTTTCATCCATAGCAACTCTTTACAAGCTTTAGTTGCTGCAATAAACTCTGCTTCAGTGGTAGACAAAGCAATACATTTCTACAATTTTGACTGACATGTCACAGTTCTCCCTGCAAATGTAATTAGGTAACCAGATGTTGACTTTCTCAAATGAACGTCACCCACCATGTCTACATCTGTGTCTCCAGCTAGCACAGGTTTGGCATCTCCAAAACATAAGCATAGTTTGGACGTTCCACTAAGATGCCTGAAAATCCATTTCACTGCAACCCAATGTTAGTTTCCAGCATTGAAAGGAACCGACTCACAACTCCAATTGAGTGTGCAATATCTAGCCTTGTATACACCATGACATACATCAAACTACCAACTGCTGAAGCATATAGAACTCTATCCATTTCTTCGTTCTCCTTATTTATGGAAGGACATTGCTGAGAAGTCAATCTAAAGTGATTAGCAAGAGGACAGTCAACTGCTTTAGCATTGTACATGTTAAACCTCTAAAGTACCTTCTCAATGTACTTTTCTTGTGACAACCACAGTTTCCTAATGCCTATGTCTCTAATAATCTTTATGCTAAGAATCTACTTCACTGGTCCTAAGTCTTTCATCACAAAAGACTTACTCAACTGCATCTTTAAGCTGTTAATTCTGGAAACATTCCGACCAACAATCAACATTTCATCCACATAGAGTAATAACATAATAAAATCATCATCAGAGAATTTCTAAACTAATACACAATGGTCTAAAGTGGTCTTTTTGTAGCCTTGCTCCCCCATAACAGATTCAAACTTCTTATACCATTGTCTCAGTGCCTGTTTCAAGCCATATAAACTTTTCTTCAATCTGGAAACATAGTCCTCTTGTCCCTTTTCTTTGAAACCCTTTGGCTGCTCCATGAATACTTCTTCTTCCAAATCACCATATAGGAAGGCAGTTTTAATATCCATTTGCTCGATCTCTAGATCAAAACTTGCTGCTAAGCCCAACACAGTACGGATGGATGTCATCTTCATGACTAGAGAGAAAATCTCATCAAAGTCAATACCCTTTCTTTGGTTGGATCCTTTTATAACCAGTCTAGCTTTGAATCGTGGCTAGAGACTGTGTTCTTTATGTTTGATCCTGAACACTCATTTATTCTTCAAAGCTCTCTTGCCTTCAGGCAACTTCACCAGCTCAAATGTCTTATTCTCATGTAGAGACTTTATCTCATCCTGTATGGCTTCAAACCATTCCTGTTTGTGTTCATCATTTGTAGCTTCTTCAAAGCATTCTGGCTCTCCTCCATCAGTTTGTAGCACGAACTGGTCTCTAGGATATTTGGTAGAAGGTTTTCTATTTCTATAAGATCTCCTTAGTGGCACTGGAGAAGCCTCATCTGCTGGTGGTTGATCATGAACACCATCATCATCATCTTTAGATGGAATCTCAATGAGAGCATCTTCATCGCCTACATCTGGCAGCATATCTTCATCTTCATCTACAACTTCCCTTGGCACCAATGTTGGAGGAACTAGCTTCAAATTTGAATCATCATCAGAGTTGGGGAAGCTCTTCTCAAATCTGGCAATATCTTTGATTGTCTTGTCTTTAATAAACACAGCATCACGACTTTTGACAAGCTTCTTCTGGACTGGATCATAAAATCTATAGCCAAGTTGATTTTGACCATAACCAATGAATACATATTATCGTTTCTTGACATCAAGCTTGGAACTTTCATCCTTGGGTATATGCACAAAGGCTTTGCATCCAAAAACCAGCAGATGACCATAGGAAACATCTTTTCCTAACCATACCCTCTCTGGAGTGTCAGACTGTAGAGGAACACCTGGTGAAAGATTCAGCACATGTACTACTATAAGTAGAGCTTCACCCTAAAATGTCTTAGGTCGCTTTGACTGTGAAAGTAGAGATCTGACTCTCTCCATCAAAGTCTTATTCATCCTTTCAGCTAAACCATTCAATTGAGGCATCTTTGGAGGTGTCATCTGATGCCGAATACCATGCTCTTTGCAGTAAACATCAAATGGTCCAATATACTCTCCACCGTTGTTTGTCCGGATGCACTTTAACTTCTTGTCTGGCTGCCTCTCCACCAAAGTATGAAATTCCTTGAAGACATTTAGCACCTAATCTTTTGACTTCAAGGTGTATGCCCACATCTTCCGAGAATGATCATCAATAAAAGTCACAAAGTACTGAGAACCACCAAGTGACTTTGGCGTTGGCCCACATAAGTTTGAATGAATTAAATCCAGCACATTCTTCATTCTAGAAAGAGGAGAGCTCCTAAAAGCAACTTTGTTTTGTTTTTCTGTAAGATAATCGACACATTTCTCCAGGTGCACAAGATCTACTCCAAATAATATATTTTTCTTGGCTAGTATTATTATCCTTTTCTCACTCATATGACTAAGTCTTTTACGCCATAACTCAACTATACTTTCTGTCTCCATAACATTCACCACGTCTTTAGAGAGATTCACATGCATAAAATACAATGTTGAGTCCTTTTTGCCTCCAACCACCACCAAGGAGCCTTTGGTAAGTTTTCATTGGCCGTTATAGAAGGTGTTCTTCAAACCTTCATCATCAAGTTTGCCTGTTGAGATCAAATTCAAGCGAATATCTGAAATATGCTTGACATTCTTTAAGACTAGTCTTGTGTCATTCTCTGTTTCCAAATACACATCGCCTTTACCAGCAACTCTTGTTCGATTACCATTTCCCATATTTACAAATCCAGAATCTTTTGGAATGTATGATGAGAAGAATTCTCTATGAGATATAGCGTGAACAGAGGCACTACTATCAATCACCCAACTAGTTTCATAGGTAGTAAGATTAACAGTATCATCATCAAAGAGGACATTGAATTCTCCAAGGAGATTTGCTTCATCATCATCACTGCTGTCATCTTTCTTCACATCTCTGCCTTTGTTCTTGTCGATGAACTTTTGGCAGAACTTCTTGATGTGGCCTTTCTTTTTGCAGTAATGGCATTCAACATTGGCATACTTACTTTTTTACCTTCCCCTGCTCTTATGTCTTTGCTTTGATCTTCGAGTCTCACTTCTCCCCCTAGATTTACAAAAAGAATATCTTACTATGTTTAAAAGGTGCCCTTTGATCTACGTCTCATCTCTTCATTCAGAATACTACTTTTAATAAATTCCATATTCACTACACCATTTGGTACAGAGTTTGTAAATGAAATCTTCAAAGTCTCCTATGACTTTGGCAGAGAAGCAAGCACTATAAGAGCAAGAATTTCATTGTCAAAATTTATATCCATCCCCGACAACTGATCCACGATCCCTTGCATTTCATTTAAGTGATCGGCGACAGAAGAGCCTTCCTGATATTTTATCTTCATTAATTTTATCAGATAAAATAATTTATTATTGCCGGTCTTTGAAGCATACAACTCCTCGAGCTTGTTCCATAATTTTTGTGCATGAGTTTCATTATAAATTTGGTTGTACACATTGTCTTCAACAAACTGCCAGATGAAGCCACACACTTACTCATGTTCAAATTCTCATTCCTCATCCTTCTTGTCATCGGGTTTTGTCTTAGCAAAAATCGTTAGATGCAACTTCATCACAAATAGGAGATCCTTCATCTTGTTTCTCTATATGTCATAACTTGTGCCATTTAAGCTGACCATCTTGCTAGTCTCCATCTTTGCAGTATTTAATAATGCCTCCAGAACACGAACCAATAGCTCTGATACCACTTGTTGGGAAAATTGAACAGTTAGTGCAGTGGAATAATGTTCACAGAAACAAAATAAAATTACTGCAGAAATAATCAAATAAATAAATATATGGAGGCGGTCAAACTGGTTAATAGGTGAATAAAATAGGCGGTAAAACTGGCAGTATAAATAATAAATGACACCAAAATTTTAATGTGACTCACCCTTAGTGTTGGGCTACGTCCACGGGACAAACTCCAAAAAAAACTTTCACTATAAAAATAGTAGGTACAAGAGAGAGTCTTCTTTATACTAACACTAGAGGTACACAATAACAGAGATCTCACTCAAATAGTGGCACTCAAAGTATTTCCCACACTACAAAATAACTTTCTCACTATTTTGTCACTCACCCTTTGAGAAAAAATATTCCCAAACCCTTAAAATTCTCTCACACACATTAAAGCAAAAATTGCTTTGGTTACCTCACGCTTGAGCTTCTTCTCTCGCTCCCTATTTTTCTTTGTTATGTTGCTTGCTCTTGCCTTGCTCTATCCGAGCCTTTATATAGGCATTTGATATAAGAAACAAACAAAAAAAATTGACAATTTTCCTTTTACAAATCAGTGCAACCTTTTTTGACTGTTTTTAATACTAAACATATGGGCTCCACTCCACTAGGAGGGACCCACTACATTCCCTTCCTTACCCTATGGTATAATGTGCACACCACCACTCATATTCTTCCTGGTTCATGACATGTTTAGTGATTACCTTGGACCTTATTATCCACAATGTTATGGACTTCTGTTGGCAACTCCTTGTATCTTAGGCTTATGAGCAATCAATTTCAGTTGAACGTTGCACTTAAATTTTTTTGTTGGCATATCAGTTAAATAGTTTTGTGTGCATATCACTTAAATTGTTTTGTTGGCATCTTATTGTGTCTTAGATTTATAAGCAGTCATTTTCTGTTCCACAACTGAATGTTGCAGCTAAATATTTTTACCATTGTTGTCATGAATAATGATATGTAAAATTATAGGTGTTATTTTATTTTTTAAAGGAAATTTTGATTGGTGATTTGTGTGCAGAAGGTAAACAAGATTAGGGCATACAAGCAGACAAAAACAGATCCCAAAGCAATTGTTGAATATTTCAAGAAACGGTTTCAAGTAAGCCATTTCCACTACCTTGTCTCGAAAGAGAACATGAAATCACAATCATAATTGCTTTGCTTTAAAAATCATGGCAGTTGTTGGAATTTTCTTTTAATTTTTATTTAAAAAAGACGAAAGGAAAAGAAAAGAAGTAATATATGATTTTGAATGTGGTGTTATTATTTGCAGGCTCAGTAATGGTAGTAGTGGCTTATTCTACATATATTCTATATATGGTAATGGAATGCATCTTTGGCTGACCAAATAAGAGAGACACTGTTGTATTACTTCTCGAGTGATGTGTAGTTTGGTTGAGTAGAGTATGTTCTGTGTTTAGTTGTTGATTATGACCACTTAGAGTCAGAGAAAATGGAGGGCACAATACAATTGCATCGTGCAGTATTAAAATGTAGTTCTTGTACTAGGATAATATTTGTATTGATGAATTGTCTATATATACCTACGGTGTATGTGTTTATCTTAACTACTGAGTGCATAAATAAAGATCCAAGAGTCATATATTGAATATGTTTGGTTTCAGTTGTTGTAGTTCTTATTGCATTGTAAAATGCCATCAGTAGTAATGAGATGAACTTGGCATTTATGTGCAATTGCATATTTTGATCAAACCATGAAATGAAATACTTTTTAGGATAAAGATTCCTGTCACTAATCGCGACAGGAATAGTTCATTCGCTGGGGGTGAAATTTTCAAAATCACCTCCCTCCAATTGATAGCCCCCTGTATTGGGAAACAAAAATATCTTTTAAAAAAATTTTGTCGTGTTGCTACCTGTGACTATAGCGGGTAACGACGCGTATCGTCGTCCTACTTTTTATGAAACAAGACATCTATTAATTTTTTTATCAGTTTGACATATCAACTTATTATTTTGCCATTTTAACACATAAACTCGCCAAAAATACAATTTTGAAACTCCTATAAGCATACATAGACTGGAATAGCAAATCAACATGTGCGTCAAATTGACAAACACAAAAACTGACATATACAAGGGTGGTAGATGTATTATGTTATCAGATTAGTATAAACTAGTGCAATTTATGCAAGAACTATAATTTGAGATATCAAACTGACAAATTATGCAAAGTACAAGAGCTATAAAATATATTGTGCCTACTTTTATTTGAATTTATGTTTTGAGTTAATTTTTTTTAGTTTAATCATAGATTTAATATATCATGGTACTTTTAGTATAAACTTGACATAATTTATCAGCTCTTCGATTTATAACTTAACCATTTTAATTCTTTAATTAATTTGTTAAAAAATTGAGTGCAAATACTTTTTATTTAGTTTAAGTATTTAAAATACATTTATTTTAAAATAAAAAATTATTTAAACATTTCAAAATATAAAAATGTCAAAAAATTTATTTTATTTTATTTTTTAATAAATTTAAATATTCAAATAGTTTTATTTATAAATTAAAAAAATTATACACATCGTAGGTCACGACATCACGGTCCGTTATGTAACAATTTTTTTTTAAAAAAGTCTCTTTTGCTCCCAATACAGGAAAAATAAAGATTTACAGCAGTATACAATAGAAATAGCACTATAATTAATTTAACCATCAAGGATCCACGGTTTAAAATCCATTCCTCTCTTCACTAAAACTCTTTTCTCTCAACATTCTTCAAATGTAATTAGTTCTTTGGTAAAATGTATTTGATATTATTTAAGTAATATTTGTAAAATGATATTAGTTATTTTTTTTTTGGACAAATATTAGTTAATTAATATTAGTTAACTTTTTTATTTTATTATTTTTAATAAAAAAAATTATTTTTTAATTATAATATTAGCATTATTTATTTAAAAATAGTTAAATAATATTTATGTTATTTATATTTTAAATTTATTTGTATAACTTATATATTATAAATATATAAATAAATAAATTTTGGTTATTTCAGTTCAATACAGCTTAGTACAATTCGGTTTAATTCAGTCCGAACCAAACTAAAAAATTTTTATCGGTACAATTCGGTCTGAATAAAGTCAAAAGTCAACGGTCCAATTCGATTCCGAAAATTTTTAGTCCGATTATTCGGTTCAATTCAGATATTTTAATCTCCATGCTCAGCCCTAAGTACAACGATAGCACAATTATCGTCGTTATCTACGATATAAATCTTTATTCTCATTGTATTTTTATTCTCATCGTGAGGGTGAAAACTCCAAAATTATCTCCCTTCAATTGATGACCCCCTGTATTGGGGGTAAAAATGGAACATCAATTTTTTTTTTTTTTATTGAAACTAAACAATTTATTTTATAGAAATTAAATTGGTAATTTATCGCGGACTATGAACAGTAATATTAAGATCCATGACCCCCTTTTATGTTATAAATCAGAGTTATTTTACAATACAAACATATTTATATATATATATATATAAATAAATGCAATGGGAAGTGTTAAATTACTATTAATTTAATTATAACTATTAATATATTTTATAATTATTGATATAAAAAATAATTAATAATTATAATTAAATACAATTAAATCTAACCATTTTAATTTTATTCGCATAAATATAAACATTTGTGGCATAGGAATAGGCTATAAATCAATCACTATTGCATCTAATACATTATATTAAAGAAATTTCCGTTTTTTAGATGATTTCAGCTGGTTAGATAGATGATAGAAGTTGCATGCAACTGAAAGCGCGCCACGTTGCAGTCCTAAACGTAGTGCCCCGGTGAGAAGACAAACCCGCCTAAACTAATATAAACAGAATCAGCACGTGATCATCGGTTTTTTTTTTTTTTTTTTTTTGTCAAAATTCCTTGTACGATACGAGGGAAAATCATCACTTTGCTATTAGTAGTTTTAAAAAAAATTAAGGAGTTTTTTTGGATTAGATCAAGAACCAGAATCAACTAAATATTGGATGCTCCAAGATAACCATCGAAAATGGCGGACACTAATTTAATCTCCACCATACCATACTATTCAACCTAATCTCTCTCTGTGTATCCACGCGTTACTCGTTGCTAAAATTTCTCCATTCATTCTTTGAAGAATTCTCTTCCTCTTTTTTTCTTCTCTTTTCTTTTCAGTTTTCAACCATCAAAAAAAGAAAAAAAAACCTCCTTCTCTTCCTCCTACTCTGCTCGTTGCTTCTTCGATCACGTTGATTGATGTGCTTTTTTGAATATTAATGGAATGAGAAATAGATTTTTTGGTGTAATTTGTTGACACAGAAGAGAAGATCAAGAACTATGGGCAGTGACGGCCTTCCGTTGTTGTTATTGTGTGCAAAAGAATGTTGTTGTCCTTGTTGAGTAGGCGCTCGTTGGAGGCTGATCCCAGGCATCATCCTCAACCTTCTCTTCTTCTTTCTTCCTATTTTCTTCATTATTATTTATTTGTTATCTCTTTCTCATTCTCCCTGTGACAGGGATGCCTACGGATTTGCTTTGAGACCTCAACACGTACAGAGATATAGAGACTACCTTCACATTTACAAGGTTCTCCTCTCTGCATTTTTCTCTAATTTCTTCTACCATTATATCAAATTTCATTTTCAAATTCATATGCATGCTTTTTTCTTATAATCAATCTTCAATTCAAATGTATTTTTGGATTACATGACATGCCATGCCTCTCTAGATTTGCAATATGATCTTTAACTTCTTTCTTTTTTCATTGTTTTTTTAAAAAAAATAAAAATTGAAAAGAAAAAAAAGAAAGCTTTTCTCTCCGCCTTATTTAGTAATTATTCATGGTATCAGGAGGAGGAAGAAGAAAGATCAGAGAAATGGAGGGCCTTTCTGGAACAGCAAATAAAATCTGATCAATCATGCTCATCTGAGGAGGAACCTCGACAAGCTGAAACTGCTGAGCTCATAGAAGAGCCCATTTTACAAAGACGCCAACTTGGGGATGATTCAAGTTTGAAAAGCTCTGATTCTGATGGCTTCATAGAGTGTGATCCTGGAGAGGATGTGCAACTTCTAGAGGAACCAGAGGAAGAGCTGCAATTTTCAGAGGGAAGTCAGAAGGAGGTGCAATCTTCACAAGAACCTGGATCAGAGGTACGACAGGGTTCCAAAGAATCCAAAAAGGAAGACCGCATTTTAGAGAAACCTGAACAGGTGGTGCAGCATTTAGAAGAATCAGAAAATGAGGTGCATTTGGAAGAATCAAAAAAACAGGTGCCACGTTTGGAAAAAACACAAAACAAGGTACAGTATTCAGAAGATATAGAAAATGAGGTGCAACATTCAGAAGATCTAGAAAACAAGGTGCAGCTTCCAGAAGAACCTAAAAACAAGGAGCTGCTTTTAAAACAAACCAAGACAGGTAAAGTTCAAGCATGGTCTGGAACTAGGCTATCCCTCCATGCGATTGAGAGTATGATGAGTTTTCGAGTTAAGAAGGTAATGAACTTAAAAGGCAAGCAAATCACAAGAAGTCAAAATCATCTTCTGTCATCAACAGAGGCAGAAAATGTCGGAGGAGACTCCAAGGGGGACATTGAGAGGGAGGTCTATGTTAAGGATGCTTCAGATGAAAAGCTTGAAACATTCCCAGAATACAATACTACCGATGACAATGCCTTACCAGAACCGTTCTTTCATTGGAAAGAAGAACTTGAGTTTCTTGTTCGTGGGGGAGTACCAAAGGATCTTAGAGGAGAGGTAAAGCTAACACTATTGAGTTTGACAATGTTCTTTAAGTTCCTATGTTTGTAAGAAATGCATATTCACCATGTTAATTCTGCCATTGTAGGTATGGCAAGCCTTTGTTGGCGTAAAGGTACGCCGTGTGGAGAGATATTACGAGGAGCTGCTGGCTGAGGAAACTAATGATCATGAGAGCAGGGACCATAGTAACTCAACTGGTGCACCTAGGAAATGGAAAAGGCAGATTGAGAAGGTCATTAGATGCATGTGCCTAGGACTTTATGGTTCAATCTTTTAAATTTGTAGGTGCTACTTCTTTCTTCTTGAATTGCAATCCAGGTTTCTCCCTAGAATGATTTTTATGTTTTCATTGCAGGATATACCGCGAACTTTCCCAGGCCATCCTGCTTTGAACGAGCATGGCAGGGATTCCTTGAGGCGTTTACTTCTAGCATATGCACGGCATAACCCTTCTGTTGGGTATTGTCAGGTAGTTGGTGTCCAAACCAATCTTTCTCTTTGCATTTTAATATAACCTGAAAACATGCTTTGATGTATATGTGCCAACCTCTTTAGTTCGGAAATTTGTGTTGACATTGTTTTTGTGAGCCATTACTCAGAGTGAAGACAGGAATTATCATCCATTGAAAAAGAAAAAAAAATATTAGAGACTTCCCTGTTCTAGAAACATTTTTCTTTTGATTGTTCCCTTCCTCCCCCTCTCCTCTCTCTTTCTCCCTCTCCATCTCTGGTTTTAATGTCCTTGGCATTGTTCTTACCTCCTTTGTTGACATAAATTTTGCATACTGAAAGCAAAGAAGTCATAGTTTGCCAAAATTCTGACAGTGATGCCAGATTGAAGTTCAAATCTAACTCCTAATGATAATAAAGCTTGAATTGCAATGACCTAAAATCCAGGGCATAGGGAAATTTTATATGCAATGCAATGTATTATTGGCTTTTTTAATTTTATTTTGAGGTTGGGTTCTTTAAAGCTCCTATTTCTTCCAGTAATGAAAAAAGTCCTCGTCAGTTGGCACTCATGAAGAATAATCCAAGTCAAATCTGATACTATGGTTACAAGCTTAACAATCCACATGTTTCAATGCACTTCATTACATTCAAGCCTGCAAGTTTAAACATGACTGAGGTTGAATTAGGTTGTAACTGCAGTCATCAGTTTGACTTCATTGCTTCCCAACTAAAAAGACAAGCATTTCTTATTTTGTTAAATATAAATATGTGATTTTCTCTAAATTTGTCAGTATTGGCATATTTGAGAGTTCGGTAAGATCTGGTTAAGTACTAGTTATGGGAATTGCATTTGCTTAGCTCTGCTGTCTCTGTGCTATGTAAATGTAATCCTTGTATTAACTTCAGTCGTAGAGAACCATCAAATAATGACATGATTGCATGGATTGATATAAACTTGCTTGTTATTTACCTTCAGTATGAAAATAAATGCAGGCAATGAATTTCTTTGCTGGACTATTGCTACTTTTGATGCCTGAGGAAAATGCCTTTTGGTATGCTTGTGATGCCTTCTCTTTTTGTTCATTATTTTAAATAACGATGCCTTGACAATGAACTGAAGAAAGGTCATTTAATAATTTACATGAATTTGAATTGTTGCCATATGGAGCATAAGTTTTTTCTCTCTAGATGATAAAGAATTTCTTTCTTGATACATACAAATGGATTTAGAAGTACTAGACTTGTGGTTCATCAATTGTTTACTATAAATGAGTGAACCATATATCACTTTATGCATTCATGATATGTAAAAACATACATTATAATCACATCCAGAAAAGCTTGATGGACCAGCATGTTTTGATGGAATTCCTCAGGACTTTAGTGGGCATTATTGATGACTATTTTGATGGCTACTATACAGAAGAAATGATAGAATCGCAGGTGTGAGTCATTCCTCAAAAACAAAAATATATTTTTTATTTAGGCGTTGGTATATAATCATTTGCTCAAAGTGGTGTCTTTTCAGTTTCTTTATCTTCATTAAAAAAGGCACCTTGTGTTGTTAGGTGGACCAACTTGTTTTTGAGGAGTTGATGCGAGAAAGATTTCCCAAGCTGGGTTTGTATATGTTTAAACTTGCTATGTCGAGCATTTTATTTTATGCTTCTTTTCTGACGTAAATATATGGAGATAGTTTCTCATTCCATTATGCCTCTCGTGCAGTTAATCATCTCGATTACTTGGGAGTGCAGGTTGCATGGATCTCTGGACCTTGGTTCCTTTCCATCTTTGTTAATATAATTCCTTGGGAAAGTGGTAAGTTTATGTGGTTTCATATTGCAACTACATCTTTCAGTTTCTTGATTGACTTTGAATCATAATGGTTCCTTTTTCTTCAGTTCTCCGTATTTGGGATGTTCTTCTATTTGAAGGAAATCGTGTGATGTTGTTTCGAACTGCACTTGCTTTAATGGAATTATATGGTACTGGTTCAATATGTTTGGTTGATGTTATTAGGGAATTTAGAGCACATTAATTTTATGCCATTCAATTTCTTGTAGGTCCAGCCTTAGTGACCACTAAAGATGCTGGGGATGCTATTACTTTGTTGCAGTCCCTTGCTGGGTCAACATTTGATAGCAGTCAGCTGGTTTTTACTGCTTGCATGGGTTTTTTAGCTGTAAATGAAGCTAGATTACGGGAGTTGAGAGAAAAGCATAGACCAGCTGTACTGCAAGTAGTCGAGGAACGATCAAAAAATGGAAGAATTTGGAAAGATTCGAAAGGTCTTGCATCAAAGCTGTACAGTTTTAAGCATGATCCTGGATCACTAAAAGAAGAAAAAAAGACTAATGAAGGAGATAAATCTGATTTAGAGCGTCCTTCTGCTAATCTAGATAATTTACTTGGTGGGCTAACTGTTGACAGCGAAGTAAATTCGCTACCCGACCTTCAAGAGCAGGTTCTTTCTCTTTTCTTTTCCTGTAATTAATACTGATGATTACTAATGAAATATTTGACATAATCTTATAGTGTTATTCTCGTAGATATTCCAACATTGCAAGTTTTCATTTCCACTCATTTTAAATTTCAGTCATTAAACAGTCTTTGTGCAGGTGGTATGGCTGAAGGTTGAATTGTGTAGATTGCTGGAGGAGAAAAGATCTGCCACACTTAGGTTAGTATTTTCTGTAGTGTCTGTTTTTTCTGCAACTTTCCCTGATTGGTTGTTTTACTATACTTACATGTAAGAAGATAACATGACGGAAATGGATTATGCATATTTGAGCCAACACAATGCTATCAGAGTCCCATTGTTTCTTCTCCTAATCCACTTCACAGATTCTGCTGTTTTTTACATGCTTTGCATTATTTATTGGCCTTCTTGCTTGCTTTTGCACATAATTTTTCTATTCATCCTTTATTTACTTGAATAGACACCATCTACGATTCTGTATCAGTTGTTTCATCAAGGGCTATTCGCTATTTTTATTTGTGGGCATTCACAATAAACAACAGACGTTTAAATTATAAGCCAAGAAAGACTTGTAACAAGGATTGTAGATGCCATTTGACCTATTTTTTATCTTTCACTTATATCCAAATATTGCATTCAGTTTATGTGTTATTCCTGTCTTTTTCCAGAGCTGAGGAGCTGGAGACAGCATTTATGGAAATGGTCAAACAAGATAATCGACGGCAATTGAGTGCCAAGGTACCTTTGAAGTCGATTTGAATAACCATAGTTGCTTTGTTTACTTCAGAGTGAATGATATACATGCAAAAAGGAAAAGTGAAGCACTTTTCCTGCATCCTATTTGGCAGGTTTATTGGATCAGTTATTCAGCTTCACAGACTACTGCAGTTTGATATCCCAGTATATGTATTGTGCATTCATTAGTCAAATACTTTTTACAATATTCTTCCACTTTACGCTAATATCTAATCTTTGACAGTTTGTATTGGTGGAGCACAAATGCTTATGTGATATTGTCCTTGATTTTATTTGAATTTAAATCCTGTTAATTAAAACCTTGCATGTTTATTTTCAACTTCTTGCTGGCATAGATCTGATTAAGAAAAGCCTACTATGAACTGAATTGATTGATGTTAGAAGTGGAAAACAAAAAAAATCTAAAGACCCACTGACACATACTTTGTTGTTCTCCTGAATCTAGTCGCTGGCTGGATCACCAAATATAACATTTTCAATCTCCATTTCCACTTGCGTTCTTGCAATTTTCTTGTGAAATTTGCAATTCATTCTGCAGATTGAGCAACTGGAGCAAGAAGTAGCTGAGCTTCAGCAAGTCCTTGCTGACAAGAGAGAACAGGAAGCTGCAATGCTTCAGGTTTACATTTCCATTGCTGATTACCATAGACCTGTTGTTTTCCTGCAAAAAATGATCTCTATGTGCACTTTGATGAGTATATAATATTCATGTTGTAGGTCCTGATGCGGGTTGAGCAGGAACAGAAGATAACTGAAGAAGCTCGCATACGTGCTGAGCGAGAGGCATCTGCTCAGAGATGTGCTGTAGCTGTACTTCAGGTTTCCTCTCAAATTCTCTGCTTTTCTCATCATTCAATATTGCAAGTCAGGAAATTCAAAAGCTGCCTTATTATTTTATGGAGATGGAACTAGAATATATTTGTCTTTCAAGTTAAACTAATGATAAGATGAATTTTGTCCAACATTTATCCCAAGAATCTTACAATATGTTTCACTTTCCATTTTTACACTCACTTGTATCTATTCAGAACATTATTATATTTTTTTTTTAGCAAAAATATGAGAAGGCCATGGCTTCAGTTGCTCAGATGGAGCAAAGGGTGGTCATGGCAGAGTCTATGTTGGAGGCTACCTTGCAATATGAATCTGGCCAATCTAAAGCACAATCTTCTCCAAGGTATACAGTGGAAACCATTACCATTTTCTATTCTTCACATAGTCTATGATCATAACATAATTGAAAATAGTGAATTATACACAGCATGAGTATGATAATAATGCATGCAACACATTTCTTAACATTTTAAAGCATAAAATACAACATCCTGAAATTCTTGCAAGTCTTCCTCAGAAAAGTTGGACTTTCCAGTCCATAACAGATATAAATTTCGTCTAACTAGCATCTGCTAAATATGCTGAAATGCCATCAGGTCAGATGGTTAGTCATTCCTGTTTTATGACATTAAGCTTATTGACCAATGGTAGCACCTCGGTTGTCTTTGACATTGTTGCATAATGCCAGTGTATTACGAGTTATGGATGTAAATTTGATCAAAGTTCTGTAATATCTTCCTTGCAATTGAAATGATTATGCAAGTATTGTATATGTTTTGAATATATGAATTGACAGGTAATCCTCTTTTTAGACTGTCTTCCTTTTTTCCTTATATTTAGTGGTGAATGAGTCACCAATGAATGTTAAAAAACAGGAAGCATTTTCATATGGCTCTTGAAACACTGAGGAGAGAAGTGTGCTTCTGTAAAGCACCGACCCCCATATAGCAAAAGTTTTTTGTGGTTATATGAAAGTTGAATTTGAGCAATGCTTCAACAGGTTTTTAAATTGAAGTCACATTTTGCCCCTCAAGATTAACCACAAGAAGTACCATGACTTCCCAATTTGAGGGGTTTCTTCCTTTTTATTTATTTATTTTCTGGTGGTGACCACATTAAACGTCATTACGGAATGAAACTAAGGTTGTTGAATGGGCTTTTACTTCTGTCAGCTGTTTTTTGTGGATTGTATAATGCCCATTAATATGCATGCACATGCTCCAATACATATGACGTTTTGTTCATAATCGTTGTGCAGTAGTTTTTACAAGAATCTTCTGTTTACCGTGTGACCATTGCTTTACCTGGTCACAGTTCAGTACATTTTTTTCAAGAAAATCTCTTTGTTTATCAACAGCTGTATATAATCATAATTGGGATTTTTGTGTACATTTGAATGTGTCATGTTTATCTAACTGGCAATATGTTTCTCTATTCAATTCCTGTAGATCAGCTCGCAGTCAAAATTCCACATTAGAGAGCCCAGGAAGAAGGTTGAGTCTATTGAATTTTGGCCTCGGATGGCGTGACAGAAACAAGGCAAGTATTTGCATTTTCACCCATTTTTTTTGTAACTCTGTTATTTTCAGAGCAAGGGCTGGCAAGCTCAGAGAAATGCTAAATCTACTTGAAACCAGTGAGAGATATGAGAACAGCTTGACAACAATTGTTTGCATGCTATTGAAATGAAAAAGTTTAATTCTCTTCCAACTGGTGTAAATTTAGCAATCTCAGTAGTTCAATTTGTTGCTTCTTTAACTGTTAGGATTCCCAATAGAAAGTTCCCTCTTGAATTGGGCCATGATGCTGTCCTTGTGGTTGTTTCTAGATTTGAAGTACCTAACAAAGTTGCGTGTGACAGGGGAAACCTAATGAGGAGTCTGGTGACAGTAGATCCAGTACTGAGGGATAAGATATTAACACTGTGCTGAAAGAAAGTAAAGCCTAAGAGAAGTTGTTGGGGAAAAATTTTCAGAGGGCCTCTGCATCATGCATTTCTGGCAGTTGGCACCTGCTACCCTGAGAACTCAGTAGTTTATATCTGTAATTGTGCATGCACTGGTGGTAGGAGTAAGGGAGCGAAGCGATCTAATGAACTTATCATTGTCAATTCAATTCATAGTAGTTAAACTGACTCTTCACCCCACCTCTATTTATTAATCAGCTTCTTCTTCTTCTTCTTCTTCTTCTTCTAAAGAACCAAAGGTAAACTACCTTCACTTGCAATATTGTTTATATATATTTTTCATTTCTGATTCCTTCTGTTCAAATCTGAGCTAAGAGCAAAACCATTATTCAAGTTGTAAGCAATTAGCTGATTGTTTAGCCGTTGCATGTATCTGTTCCTCTTGACTT
Source organism: Mallotus repandus (assembly GCA_949671775.1). NCBI lineage: Eukaryota > Viridiplantae > Streptophyta > Magnoliopsida > Malpighiales > Euphorbiaceae > Mallotus > Mallotus repandus. The sequence continues at coordinate 33,731 of CATIWM010373731.1, forward strand.
GTATATGCATCCTGAATGTAAAAGGTTATAACCTATTAGATCTTGCAGTAAAAAACGTGTGCATTTGAATTCCATGCTGTGAACATATGCTTGATCTCAGAAAACTAGAATAACAGGTGCACAAATCATTAGAATCATCTGCGTCCAGACCAAAAAGGGATCGTATTTGAAAATACAAGATGCACAAGGACCACATCTATTGAACTTACATTGGTCTCAATATTATTTCTGTTTTGGTACAAGCAAACTCTTGAGTTTTACAAGCCTTTATAAGTTAAATACAGATTAGAATTATACAAATAATTTATGAGAGAGCCCAAGCACCCAATACAAGTAAAGAAAATTGCAGCCAACCACTCAGGTTCAAAAATAATTCCAGGAGTATAGGGAAAATACTGTAATATCTGGAACACCACAAAATTTGATACGAAAGACACTCTATCAGATATGTCCATTCCAAAGTCTCTGTGCCTTGTCATCAAAATAGATACTAGAAAGCCACAATTCGTAATGCAATCCTGATGAGCATCTGTATTTCCTTTTCAAACACTAGTAATGCCAGGCATTTGCAACAAGTAACTGAGCATTCTTAATTTATCTCCCTCGTTCGATCTCTCAGATCCAGTTACTACTGTTCTTTGCTTCCTTCTTTGTTCTAGGAGTACCAGGGGCCCAACGGGGGGTTTGGATTATTTGTGAATCAGGTTCGTATTTTTGTGAAGCAAGATAATTCAAAGCTGTAACAACATCAGCTATGACTGGTCTATTGTTAGGTTGCTCCTGGACACACATTGCTGCAATAGCAAGAGCTTGGTACAAACCCCTTGGAGGATAATGACCTTGAAGCAGTGGATCAGCCATCAGTGAGAACTTTTTTCGGTCATTGAACAGAGGTCTTGCCTGCGATCAAAATCAAGGTCGCATTAGCATAGCACAACCGCAGTTCAAAAAAGCACAAAATTTTCCTTTGCATAGTCCTCCACTGGGATAAAGGGGTCATACAAAGCTGGGAAAAAAATCAATAAGGACCTAATCCTAGACCAAAACCTCAGGAAAGAGTTCTCAAGCACATATCTTCGTTTCTGCAATTGGAAAAAGCTTCTCGATAAGACAAACAACAACTTCCATTATTGCAATGAGCCAGGCTCAAATTCTGGCCACTGATGAAATGTTCGTCAACTTTAAGAAAGAGTCAGAATATTTGTTGAGCTACACATTTGGTGGCACAATGTTTCAAAGGATTTACATAAGCAAATATTGCATTGACAAGTTTTTAGGTAAATCAAGTTTCACTTGCATAAACGGTTATAATCAACCAAAACAAATTATGCTCTAAGATTATATCAAACTCTTTGTCAACACAAAGGACAGGGGACCATGGATGCATGGCTGTCTTAGAAAATTGGATTAAGCTTTTGTGTCAAAAGCCTTAGTTATTTTTTGAAGGTTTTCTCCTATGCTACCTCAGCCATTCTTGGTATTTAGTATCAAAACCTATTGGATTATCCATGCAGCTCAAAATTTGATTTAGGCTGGTGAAATGTTACTTAGAAGAGTGAAAGATCCCCTCTGATAATTCCATTCAGAGGTAGTAGCAATAGCATGTGGTGCACATGTGACGAGCCCACTGTATCACATAACTACACTTGCACATCAAGCATACTGTTTTCTTATCTTTGTTTGAAACCTATCATTGATAACTGATTATACCAACTCATAAAATGATAGCTCCCCACCAGGATAAAATCCAAGCGAAACCAAGCAAGATGCTGTAAGTTAGTTCTCACCAGTAATATGAAAGGTTCAGTAGAGTCATCGGCCTCTTACCCAAGCAACCAGGTTTTGCTCAGCAGTAGCTTTCGAATGGTCAATTGCCCTCCTCCCAGTAATGATCTCCAGAAGAACAACCCCAAAGCTGTAAACATCTGATTTGAGAGTCAGCTGACCTGTCATTGCATACTCTGGAGCACAGTATCCATAAGTTCCCATGACCCTTGTGGATACATGGGTGTTATCCCCAACAGGTCCAAGCTTAGCCAAGCCGAAATCAGATAGCTTAGGATGGTAGCCTTGACCAAGCAAAATGTTGGAGCACTTTAAATCTCGGTATATGACAGGAGGATTAGCTTTATCATGCAAGTACTCTAATCCCTTAGCTGCCCCAGCTGCTATTTTCATTCTTGTGTTCCAATCCAGTCGTTTCATACCTGGTGAAATATCTGCCAAAGGAGCAACACTGATAAGGAAAAGAAATAAGTACACTGGCATAGACAATCAGACTAAATTACATGCAGTATATATACCATATAAGTGGTCCTCCAAAGATCCTAGAGGCATGTATTCGTAAACCAGAAGCCTCTGATCTCCATCAGCGCAATAACCAATTAGATTAACGAGGTTAGGGTGGTGAAGTAGACTTAACATCAATACTTCAACTAGGAATTCCCTGTTCCCTTGCAGACCATTTCGATTAAGTTGCTTGATAGCTACAACCTGCAACAAACCCAATGTCGTTCAGTTTTATAAGAAAAATCATAAGTTTGTATCTTAAAGCTAGTAAAAGAACTCTAGATTTGAGGTTGATCAAAAAGTAAAACCAAGCATTTAAAAAAAAAAAAAAAAAAACATACATATTGGCTAAGCAAACTATAATACGGTGGAACTTACGCAAGCTGCTTGCTATTTATTATTTTGCCAAACATAAAGATATCATGTCATTAAATTAACTAACCTGATTGGTGCTTTGTAGATATCCTTTGTACACCTTTCCGAATCCTCCCTCACCCAAAAAGCATTCTGCTCTAAAGTTTTTGGCAGCAGTTGCTAATTCACTGAATGTGAATGTCTGTGCTGTAATATTATCTGAGCCTCCATGCTTAGAAGCCTCCTTAACACTCGAAGTAGACTTTATCTTCGATTTCTCTGCGAACAAAAGTATGAGGGTAAGTAAAAGTTGATAGACAGCAAGGAATTTGACAACTTTTAGGGCGACATATGACTCAAAAAGGAAATCTTTTAAAGACTGGTATTAGTGTCCAATAATAACAGCAAGCAAGCAAGCAAACATACTTAAAACTGATTCAAGCTCTTAATTATAGTGGAATAACTGAACTTTTATCACACATCAGGTAAACAAATCCATATGTATTACCTATGAGTCAACATGTGTATCACATATAAGTCAGTGAGGAAGAAGTATAATTCGAAAAAAGCTGGTGGCAAATGAAGCAAATTCCCAAACAAGTAGCTGAAAATTTTAAGAAAAATTTACACTAAGGGACTAATTGACGTACAGAAGCAATGATGATGATGACTAGTCAAAAAAGCAATTAAATTCCCAGACAATTCTTAAATGTTGCAATAAAACAGAAAAAGAAATTCCATTCTGAAGAAACCCCAGATAAGGAATCATCAAAAAGAATGAACAGAAAAAGTCCCAAAAAAGATTCTTGATCACACATCATAAAAAGATTCACACTTTATGATCAGTAACTCGATAAACATAAAAGAAAGAAAGAAACCTGAAGTGGGTTTGATCTGACCAGCAGGGTTGTGGTTGGTGGCGATGTTTTTGTGCTTGTTCTTGCTGCTTTTGCTGTTCTTGGTGGAGGTGTTGGCTCTGGATATGCCTGAACAGGGAATCCATCCCATCCCCTCAAATTGGTCCGCTCGAACTGCTTTAGTTTGTGTTTTTTTGTTGGTGTACGAGTCAAAGAAAGAATTTGAAAGCTAAAGATGTTGGTTTTTTCAGTTTTATACTAATAACAATAATGGAGAAGAAAATTGGAAATGAGCAATCAATCATTTCTTGCTTTCTTTCTTATGCTAATGCCTCTTTTTGATTCTCATTTTTCCCGTTTCTTTCAAATTTGGTGATTGGTTGAAACGGTCTCACCGGCCCACCATCGGCTTGAGCTTGTACGGTGTCGTTTTAAGCTATTCATGTCTGGTCAACTCTCACATGCCCCATGAGAAGAGATGCATCTTTATTAGCCTTTCCCTAACCATCCATGATGATGATCCAATCCAATCAGACAAATATTATGTTAATTATTAGCCAACGTTAGATATCAACAAAAATGTAATCTTTAAAGTAAATTTAATTTGATCCTTTT
>CATIWM010373769.1:0-17036 GCA_949671775.1 Mallotus repandus
CAGACAAGAATTAGATCAGGACATGCTTGAATACTGTGTGAGAGAGAAAGATACCTGTGAATCTAAGGGATCAGCTTCACGTGAAACAAGATGTTGCAAACTAACAATAACACTGGAAGCTGCTAAAACAGGATCTATTGTGTGCTGGGGAATGGCAGCATGTCCCCCCTTTCCGCTTATCACTGCCTCAAAGAAACCACTACCAGCCAAAACCGGACCAGGTCTGGAGGCAACTGTACCAATAGGATACATAGTAGAAACATGTACTCCAAAGATGGCATCAACATTCTCGAGAACTCCAGAATCTAACATTCTCTTGGCTCCTCCAAATATTTCCTCAGCTGGTTGGAAGACAAGAACAACTGTTCCCTAATCAAAACGACAATAGGTATTCATACAAATTTGTTTTGACACAGAATTTGGCATTCAGCATTATTACTGATTACCTTAAGAGTGCAGAAATTAAATAAAATTGAAGCACGATAAATAAACTTTATTAAGAAAAAAGGGCATACCGTCAAGTTATGGCTACAATGATGGGTAGGATAAAATTTTTTTAAAAAAATAATAATAAAAAATAAAAAATAAACAAAAAGAGAGAAAAAGGCAAACATAGTTGGAAGATGATAAGCCTAGAGTTGAATATTCGATATAAGGCAATCAATTTCTGTAATTAGACTTATTATGGTTCCTGACCTCATAATCCACATGGCATTCTTACCTCTTACAATTACAAGGCAAGATCAGCAGAACTAGCTGATCCAGAAGGAAAGGTGGATATAACTGGAACTTTCTAAACTGTATTAATACTTTGTAAAAACAAACAAAAAATAAAAAATTGACAATTACTCATATACAGCAATTTTTAAGAAAAATGTGATACTCAGAAGGATACTCAAGATTACACCTCAACAAGCAAAAATATTTAACATGTAGAAGTGAGACAAATGTAAGTATGTACAACTATCCAAGGAAGCACAGTGTTAAAGAAACCAGAAGCCTTCAAGAGCCAAAAGTAAGAATACCAAATTCTTGCAAAGTGAAAATATCAGACAAAGTCATTGAAAAGTTCATGTAGAGAGTACAAACTGTGACAATATTTTCGTCAGATAGTTGTAAGTCCAAGAAGTTTCATTGGCTGATTAATCAAGAAGTTTCATGCAGTTGTAACATCCGGTGTATTTCATTGCGCATAGATCATCTAAATTCACAACGATAGCTATTGAATGTGAGTATAAATCTCCATTTGAAAATAAATGGATAACAATTTATAGCACAGGGTCTGCTCATGAGAACATGTCCCATCTTCTGCAGAATAATATGGGTTAATCCCTAACAAAATTGACACAAAATGTTGAAATCATTCCAGAAATGTAGCAAGCCAAAAAAAGTAACAAAATGAACAAGTCAATTAATGAAAATAAGTGAAATGCTTGAACCTGTAACTCGTGTCGATACTCATGAAGTATCTTAGCAGCACCTAGAAGCATGGCAACATGAGCATCATGACCACAAGCATGCATTTTACCGGCAATTTTGCTCTTGTGCTCCCACTCCACAGCCTCCTATAACAACAACAATCAAACCTCTATTAATTGATGTCCACAAAACTAATCCGCTCTAAGTCATTAATCACAAATCAGTCTACTGAAGAGAAGCAAACATTCAAGCAACAAAAACAAATCAATTAGAAAAAGTAACAGAAGCATAATCACACAATACCTCTATAGCTAGAGCATCCATATCGGCTCTGACAGCAACAAAAGGTGGCCCGCCAGTTCCAATATAGCCAACAACACCAGTGACAGCAACTGGATATTTATACTGGATGCCCAAATGATCAAGCTCAGCTCTAATAAGCTTACTGGTCTCAAATTCCTCAAAACCGAGTTCTGGGTTTTCGTGAATTCTTCTCCTAATACTAACCATGTAATCAAAAAGACCTGGTTTTTTTGCCAGGTTAAGAAAATTGACAGGGACTTGAGAAAGTTCTTGTGGACTAAGAGAAGGTTTTGATGAGATGGGTTTCGAGAGAAAGAAGTAGAGAAGTAGGATCATATGCCCCCATTTGAAGATACCCATCAATCTGTGAAGAGTAAGCTGGAATTATTAAGAGTCAAAGATTGGAGCTTTTAGAGAAGAAAAATGAGAACAGAGAGAGTATGTCTTCGCCGTGAAACTGAAGGGTGAGCTAACAGACAGACAGGGGGGGAGAAAAATCCGAGGAACATGGATCAACAGTGAAAAAAATTACTGGTACACGTGGGAGCTTGTAAAGCTAACTTGACAATGTTACTGCCCATGCATGATGCTGTAGACAAATGTTTTTGTAGTTAAAAATTTCAGGAAAATTCTATTTTTCTCCGGTAGTACAAGTAAATTTATAGCTCCATTGAAAAAGAATAAAAAAAGTGACAAAAACTTGTTTTTGTTTGATTTGTGTTCTCATTGTAGCCAGAATTTGGAATCATTATCTGGGTTCTCCATTGCAGTTGGAACCTAGGAAGAGACGTTGTGGCCCAAAAAAATATGAAAATTTTTAAACGGGTTGGGTCTGTTGTGGTGGCAAGCTCACTGAAAACCGGTTTGGTTTATTAGAATTTTTGAAGCCAATAGAATTAAGTGAAGATATTTAAATACGTTTTGTAAAAGGTTTTAACTTTCTAATTACAACATACTTGAGGACTCTGTAGTTGTAGTACATGAAGTGGTTTATAAGTATAATATTTCTATCTACTTGGAAAATTTATTGGTAATTTTTTTTGTGTGCTGGATCCCTATTGATTTTTTAGAATTCGGGTATTAGTTCATTCTTGTTTGTGAGATAATCAAATAATCAAATATGTTTAAGCATCTTTTTGGAAAATCGAAGCAAAAAATTAACACTGTAAATACGTTGGATAAATTAAAAGAGGTATGTATATTATGTATAATCAATTGCGATTTGATTTCGTTTCTTCATGTTTCTTATCAATTTTTGCTAGTGGGTGTTTTTTGATTTAGACTTTTTGTTGATTATGATGCATGACTTGAGGATTTGATCTGATTATTTTTTGGACATCAGAATGAAGTTGTTACTGAAAAATTTTCCATGGCATGTGGATGTTTTGCTGTGATCGTCTTCATGTAAATTATATGTTACATGGTGCAAAATTGGCTTGTTTTTAGTTAAATACACATGACCCTCTGTGTTGCATGTAGACTCTTGATACGTTAGAGAAAAAGGAGAAAGTGCTTGTTAAAAAGGCTGCTGCAGAAGTTGAGAAGGCCAAAGAATTCACTCGAGCAAACAACAAAAGAGGTACGTAGTTTACGGCTTATTTTAAATCTCAATCCCAAGAAACAAAAAAAGAGCTCAGCTTTTACAAACAATTGGTTGCAAGTAAATAATGTGGTTCATATATACATTCATTGAAGAAGCTGCCTGCCTGATATTATAATTGTCTTGCAGCGGCTATTCAGTGCTTGAAGAGGAAGAGGCTGTACGAACTGCAAATAGAACAGCTTGGAAATTTCCAACTGCGTATTCATGATCAGGTGATCAGCTTGTATGTTTAATTTGCATATTAATAAATTTCACTGCTGCACTTGATTTGTGCACTTGATGGATCTACATATATGTTGCAGATGATAATGTTAGAGGGTGCAAATGCCACCACGGAAACCGTGGGTGCACTGAGAACTGGAGCTGCTGTAATGAAGGAAATACAGAAAGCAACGTATGTAGCAATTTATCATGATGCATATCATTCAGTTTATGCTTTTTGAACGATGGTTAGCATGTGGGCATCATCTGTAATTCACAATTTGTCCTCCTCTATTTACAGAAAGATTGATGATGTGGATAAGACAATGAACGAGATCAACGAGCAGACTGAGAACGTGAAACAAATTCAAGAGGCCCTTTCAACTCCCATTGGTGCTGCAGCTGATTTTGATGATGTAAGTGTTGCAGTTGCACAAACTTAAATAAATGTTATTGCCAGATGGAAACTTGGTCGCATTCCAAGATCATTATCAACTATTTTCACAAATTAATGTTGCTGACTTTTCAGGATGAATTGGAGGCAGAGCTTGAAGAATTGGAAGCAGCTGAACTGGAAGAACAGCTTCTTCAACCTGCAACCACCTCAATTCCAGCAGCAACCACCACAGCTCCAGCACCTACATTAGTTGCTCAAAAGCGCAAGGATGAAAATGAGGAAGAGGAACTTGTTGCCTTGCAGAAAGAGATGGCACTCTGAGCAGGAGCAGAACGCACATGGATTCCAAAGATAGATTCTCCAGAATCTAACGCTACTCCCATGTCAGAGTTTGCCAAAGAGATAAAAATTAGAAAAACTGACTATTACTCATATGCAAATGTATTTGCAAAATAGAAAAATAAGTTCCCTATAATAATTTTTTTTTATCATATTAAAAAATTATAAAAGAGAACAATCGTGACGCTTTAATTATATAATTTTTTATTAATAAAATAAATTATAAATTTAATTTTTTATCGTTACAAATTTAAGGTGTACCCTATAATTGGATTATGCTATGCATTATATAATCAAAATAATTTGATATAAAATTCAATTTACTTTTAAATACAACTCTCATAATTTGTAAATAATTTTTTTCTTGTGATATGATCGATTATAATTTATAGCTTATTTGTTCAAAAAAAATTATAGCTTACTTTTTTACTGTTTTAATAAATAAATAAATAAATAAACAAACAAATGAGACCAAGGATAATAATTGCGTGCCACGTGTGAAAGCAACTTCAACGCCGTGAAGAAAAGGCGAAGTAGCTTCGCTTCCTTCCCCTCTCCCCGATTATAACACGCTTAAGAAAATCAATTAACCGCCCCCCCCACCCCAACAAATTAAAAAAAAAAAAAATCTCTCCTCGCAAGCATCCATTACTTTATCAGTTAAATTTCTTTCTTCTTCCAGTCTCCCATATCTTCAATTTCAAAGGTCTGTTCTTTGAACCTAATTTCTCTTTTTTATGTTGTGAAATTTGATCGGTGTTTTTGCTAGATCGGAATTTATCTTTTGGGATTAGGGTTTGTGTTTGATCTGATAAAGTTTATTTCTTTTCTGATTTAGAAGATCGAGGCAGCGTTTTTTGCAGATAGGAATCAATCATGTTTATTAACCGTCTCTTTGGAAAACCAAAGCAGGAAGCTAACGCTCTAACTACGTTAGACAAATTAAATGAGGTATAATCGATTACTTTTTTGATATTTTGTTTTTTTCATGTTTTGTTATTTTCGTGATTTGGTTTCTTTCTTTTTGGGTCTCTGTTTTAGTTAATTTATTTGTGGGTTCTGTTTCTTATTTGAATTTTTGTGGATCATGATACATGACTTGGAATTTTGATCTGATTTTTTGTTGGATATATGGATGAAATTATGGGAAGCTTATGCATTTGACAATTATGTTTATCTATTTTACGTTCGTTATGTTTTGATGCAAAATTCATTCGTTTTTGGTGGGATGCATAACCCTTGTCTAAAGTGACCGTCTTTGTTGCATGTAGACTCTTGAAATGTTGGAGAAAAAGGAGAAAGTGCTTGTTAAAAAGGCTGGTGCAGAAGTTGAAAAGGCCAAAGAATTCACTCGAGCAAAGAACAAAAGAGGTACATGTGGTTGAGGAAAACCAATGATTTTGCTGCAAATATGTCATGAAATTCCATTTAATTTTGAATTGTTGGAAGTGAAAAATGCTGGCACCACTATGATAATGCTATTTGATTTTGCTTTTGAGCTTGATGGATTCTCCTCATTATTTAACACTATTGTTGATAACAAGTGAATAAAGTGTATTTGGTAAATAATCAATATGGTTCAAATACCGTCACTGAATGAGCTGCCTGATTATAATTGTCTTGCAGCGGCTATTCAATGCTTGAAGAGGAAGAGGTTATATGAACAACAAATAGAACAGCTTGGAAATTTCCAACTGCGTATTCATGATCAGGTGAGCTTGTGTTTTTGCATTTTAATTTCTCAGCTACTATTAATTTGTTTGTAATTTGTTCTATATTAACACACTTTTCTATGGATCTATATGTTACAGATGATAATGTTAGAGGGTGCAAAAGCTACCACAGAAACCGTAGATGCATTGAGAACCGGAGCATCTGCAATGAAAGCAATGCAGAAAGCAACGTATATAGCAATTTATTTCATTAGTCCAATAATAATACACATATTCATGATTTCTGTCTCTTATTGACTCTGATATCTTTATTTCTTTCTTGGGAATTTTTACCAAATTATCATAATATCTTGTCACTTTGAAGTTATGCGTTCTGAATGATAGCATGTTAGAACCATCTATAAGTGCATATTTACTTTGTCTTGAATTAGTTGTAGAACTAATGTCAATAAGTAATGGTTTTTTTTTTCCAGAAATATTGATGATGTGGACAAGACAATGGATGAGATCAATGAGCAGACGGAGAACATGAAACAAATTCAAGAGGCTCTTTCAACTCCGATTGGTGCTGCAGCTGATTTTGATGAGGTAAGTGTTGCATTTGCAAAATATTTGGAGATTCTTGCAGATGGAAACTCTGTTATAAGAACATTAATTTCAGTTAATTCACAAGTATGCATTTTGGGAAGCTTCTAAATGTTGTTAACTTTTCAGGATGAATTGGAGGCAGAACTTGAAGAATTGGAAGGTGCTGAACTGGAAGAACAACTTCTTCAACCTGCAACCACAGCTCCAGCAGCTCCAGTGCATGTTCCAGCAGGCAGGCAACCAACTCGTCCTGCTCCTCAAAAGCAAACAGCTGAGGAAGATGAACTTGCTGCCTTGCAGGCTGAGATGGCACTTTGATGAGGTTTTACCCTTATCCTCTTGTTGACTCTGTAACTCTTCCTATTTGTTAATCCATTCTAAAGATAGCTATTAATTAGTTTGTGTATCTTTAAGTTTAATTCTGTTTTAAATTTGACGATTTTATTTCTCAAAATTTTATGCTGCAAGCTTGTGCTTGCTTTTCAAACAATAATTATTCCTTTGGTTTGATAATTACAGGTACTGTTCAGAAAATTGGAGAGGTTTTTTAATGATCGGTCATATTGTAATGTGGAGTTCTGCTACTGCTTTCACGCATCCTGTGTGCATTTTATGGTCTGAACGGACAATGTATATAAAGATTGCATAAACTGAAGGAACAGTGCCATTTTTAAAACTTGTAATCTGCATTTTGGAGGTCAAATCCAGTTTTATATCTCATGTCCCCAGCCTTTCTATTTATATGCTCTGCAGTGTATCTGATTCAAACTTCCATGTTCTGTCACCAACTACTTGTCCGTAAAAGTGTTTTTCAGGCATATATAGCAAATAAATTTAATGTCATGGTATTTGGAGTGTTGGTATTGTATTTACATATTTATTGTCTTTGGATGTGATCTCTATCTTGCGGAAAATGGGAATGGCATTTTTAACTTTGTGGCTTGGAAACTGGAAGTTACTGAGTTTGAGATAAGTGGGATGGTACATCCCCATGGCTTCGGGCAGTGATTTGAAATTAATGATGCTCGGTCAGTCGGTTGTATTTTGTTAAGTTCGTTGTTGCAGTTGTCTCGTTTCCACTGTTTGGTTTAAGCGTACAATGATATGCTAGGCATATAATTAACATAACAGCAATTGATTATAAGAAATTTAAATGAAAATGGATGTTCACCTAATTCAAATCACATGGCTATGAAGAATAAAAGGGTTGGAGGGAGGAACATAATGTGGTAGTGAAAAACTTGGTAAAATGAGAAGAAATAACATGGCTATGAAGAATAAAATGCTTGGAGGGAGGAATGTAATGTGGTAGTGAAAAACTTGGTAAAATAAATGGTTCAGAAGAAACTAACTGCCGTTATTAAATTGATGATGAAACTTGCCGGATTGTGATCAGTTAATTAATTATGGAATTTGCATTTCAATTATTAACAAAGTGAACGATATGCACTACAATGGATCGCAACGGATATGATGCAAAAGCTGCACTACAATGGGTCGCAAAGGATAGGATGCAAAAGCTGCAATCTCGTATTGTCTTCATGGAATAATCCATTGCTAATTCCAGGAAATTACATTTCATCAACTCTCAGTAACGACCGTAGTTCTCAAAGTAGGATGGGCAAAATTAAATATGCTACAAATTTTGGAGCTAATATTTGGTTCCACTCGTTCAATATCTGTAACGGTATCATCTCTGAAAGGAACATTAACCAACTTGTACCGTCTAAGGGTCGCATTCTGGCGTCCGATGGTCAACTGAGCAAAGTGGAACAACTGATAAAGGTTCCAAATAGTCAAAATCATCTGTTATGCCCATCTGTAGACAAATTCAAAAGGCAAGATCTCATCTCAGTGTCCATAGTAAAATTGTAAAACACGGTATGGTACTAATTGAAGTACCATGTTTGGGCGTGCATCGTGTGAGGAAAGAGTATTGATTTCAATTCATTCCAGCAAAGGAAAAGTACTAACAGAAGATCAACTTTTGATGTCAAAGCAACACAGATATGCAAAAATATTTACCAGTACTATACTAAACATAATAACAGCAACTTGACCAGTGATAGAGCTCAGGTATGAGCGGGCTAGTGGTTACTGAACTAGATAAATGAGCTCTCTAATGTAAACGTGAATACACAAACTCCCAATATTTAAAACAACAAAGGTCAAAAACTTTGATGAATATTTGGACAGACATTAAGGTGTACGTGCGATGTTAAAACGGAATGAACATGAATTGCGGATTTGACAGAGATTTATTTATGCTTCATGTCTCATTAACATGGGCATATGCAGGATTTAAGAGATTCAATAATATGTACCTCCTTGTACATGTTTTCAAGCTGCTCTTTGGCCTCAGGGAAGTTGTTTGAACACCATTGTCGCAATGTAAAGATGTTATCTGTGGGGTTTTGCCATATAAAAGAATATTTATAAAAAAAAGTCAGTAGAGTTCAACACTCATACAACAGACCATAGAAAAATAAGAAGAGCAACGGAGACACTAACGGTCATGTAAAAATTACAACCTGTCCATCTATTAGCTGCTGCATGGGCGACTTCAATAGCTTTCTCTGCATCAGTGAAAATTAAACCATTTACATCTAATGCCTGGTCAAATTTATCAAGCATAGGCAGTGCCACATCTAGTCGTCTTAGAATAAAAGGGGGTTTTCTAGAAAGAACATATATAGTTTAAGTATCAGAATGAACATCAATCTCTTAATTCTTAACTCATTGCTTCAAAGGCAGCAGGATCATTGTCTGCATATTGTGCCATCTCCTCCTGATCAATTAGAACTGTCAAAAACATGAATAATCTTTTCCTAGTGCCAATGCGCAGTAGGGAATCAGAAATTACCTTAAGCTCGCTATGCTTTAATTCAATTGCTTTCAATTCAGCTAATGCTTCCTCTCGTTCGTCCTGTTAAACGTTTAGAGTAAGCTATGAATATCTTCAACAATTTAGTTTTAAAAAAAAGTACAATAAGATCAAATTTAGATACAGGAATCTAACAAAATGCTCACAGATTCCTCGCGTCCCTTTTTTAATGCATCACACTGATCAACCAGTTCTGCATACCGTTTCTTACTGCTATGCAGATCAGATTCAAGTTTGCGATATAAATTCCTCAGCTATTAAACAAACAGTTCAGACCAAAGACTTAAAAAACAAACCTCATCAAATTCAGGGAAAAAAAACATGCATTATCAAAACTTCACCTGGTTACCAGCACAACTAGGAAGACTCCAGAAATATACCTGAAAACAAAGTTATGAGCAACTGAGAAGAACCGTCGTATAGGGAACTATTTTACTCTGTGTACATCAGAAAACGGATATTGATTACTCACTGAAGTTCCTATCTTGTCTTTGGAAACAAGATCGTCATCGACTAAACTCTGAACAACATCTTTCACAGACTGGCTAATTACACCTTTCTTAGGACCCAACTTCTCGAGCTCCTTGAGCTGAAATTATTAACAAAAGGCGCTGGTTAAACACTTGCCAAATCTAGAACAACAACACCTTTGATGAGTCTTTTTATCAAGGACAAAAGAAATCGCGTTCGTGCACACATGATCAAAGACATGGATACTCACAAGGAAGAAGTCCTGTGAGTCATAAAATATCTGAAGAATCTTCTCGCGTTTCTCATCCAACGAAAGTCCTCGCTTCTTAGACTGCATCAACAATAGAATATAATTAAAACATCACATCTTGTTTAAGTTATGAATGTTGTGCACCAACTTCGATTAGCAAGCAGCTCATACAGCTAGACATTTATTCGAGCAACTTACGGTTATCACAAACAAAAACTGATAAAAATATGGAGATTAATTGTATTTATTTATTTAATGCAATCTAAGATTTCTGATTCTAAAATATTTTGTCCTTAATTTTCTCGGAAAACAAACAGAAAATCCATGCACAGCAAGAGAGAGTGTGTGTGATACTATGAAGATCGTACTGTAATTGCAGTGGTTTATACAAAAATTAAATTAAATTAAACTAAACTTGTAGTAGCGAATGCGATGGTGATTTGATGCAAGAGAGAAACAGAGATGAAATAATGTTTACCATGGAGAGCTGATCTTCTGGTTCTGGTGCAGGCTGTTTGAGAATTTCTCTTTCTTTGCTATGGCCTGATTAAAAATAATAAAAACTGTAGAGGAAGCCAAACAGAAAAGCACTCTGAAATGTGGCGGGAAAAAGTTTCGCTCCGTTTCAAATTACTTTTTGTTTTTTTTTTAATTCGAATTACATGATTGTCCTTGCTTTGTTTACTATGACAAGAGGAATTTTTCATTTTAATTCTTATTTTTCCAATTCGATTTTACAGTCATACCCCCATACTTCAGCCTTCACATAGTTTTGATTTTTTTTATTGAAGTTTTTTGTATATTAAAATTAAAGTTAGTATTGATTTTAAGAATTAACTAGTCGTGAATTTGCATTTTACGCCTAAATAATTTACATATTTTAAAATAATTTTTATAAATTAAAATTATAAATTAATCAAATATAAAAGTGAAAATCTAAAAAATTATTGTTATAATTTTATTTTTTTTATTAGGAGTACATTTACATTTTTAATATGTATAATAATAATAATTGAATAAATAAAATAAAAATAGAAAATAATTGAAAACAAATAGAATGTTTTAGTTAGAATAAAAAAAAACATAATTTTTGATGGAAATGAAGAGTAATATTTTATATGTAATATAAATATAGTGTTTACATAAAATAGTGATAACTTGATCTCTGAAACCTCCAAGTCCTACGGTCAAGCAATCAACAAAGACGCAAGGTGAGGTGTGGGATTTCCCCCATAAATCCTTCGATGCCTAAGTTAGAGAGAGCAGAGAGAGCAATAAGCTAAAGGAATAAAATGAATAGTTAAGGGAGAAGTGAGGAGTATTTATAAAGTGTAATGCTCAAACCTGAAAAGAATAGGATTCCTCGTTCGTATAAGACTTGTTTCTATTTAGGAGGTTTCCTTTCTGACCCGGGAGTCTTCCTGATAAGGGACTCATTTTTCTATTTGGATTGGGTATCCTTGTTCTGCAAGTAAACTTTATTTAGGAAGATAAAATATTAATTAAATAGAAATATACCTGAGGGGTATCAAGAGTCCCCCCACAAGTCTGGTTGGATATTTATGTCCGAGATTTCTGAAGTTCTGTATGCGGCCTTCAACTTGATATGATTCAAAGTCAGCCCATCTTACCAAACATCTACCCTGGGTTTTACAAGAAATTATTTAAGTATAAACTACGGAGAGAAGTGATAAGTTTTTACCACCTATTATTTTCTTGAAAAGCGTGTCATGCTAGTTTTAGGTAGATCATTGATGATTGAGATTGCCATCTAAGGACAGCAGTTATGATGTTGTCTGAGCAATGAGATATCGATTAACATTCTGGCTTCTTTAGACTTGTCAGAGTGAGTTACTTCTTTGATAAATCCAGCATCCAAGAGCTTTTGAGTTTCATCTGCTATGATCTATTACCTTTCATATGTAAACTTACTCTTTTTCTGGATTACTAGTCTTGCCTTAGGATCTACATTAAGGTTGTGAGACACAATGTCTGGATTTATACCAACAATCTCGGATGCTTTTAAGGTGAACTGCTTGAGTGTCTATCTAGTACTTACCTTATACGCTAATGAACTTCATTGCTCAATTCTCTTCCAATTTTGACCATTTTTCCTCATTTTAATTCAAATTCTTGAATATTATCCATAGGCTTGGGTTTGGTGCCCTGTTTCTTAATTTCTAAGGAGTTTAGAGGGAAAGCCTCAAATTGTTCCCCAACCGCCACCTGATAACACTACTTTAAAGTATCTTGATCTCCATGAATGGTAACCAGTCTCATAAAGCACAAGTCTCTCGATGATTTCATTATAAGCCAACGGTATGTCTACTATATTAAAAGAAGATCTAACTTGTACAATTTTCTAAGAATCCTTTCTACAATCAGCTGAGTTGTGCCCATTGGCTGTGTTGTTCCTCCACAAAAACTAGTGATGGGATTTCAAACCAGATTTAGGTCTGAAACTGATCCTCCTATTGCTCAATATGCTTCCCAAGATAAAGTAGTCACAATACTCACATCGTCTACCAGTATCCTCTTGACCATGAAGTTATTTAAATATGCAATGATAACTAAGGTCTCATTATGCGGATGTCTTATATGCTTTCCATCTTCAGCACTAAATGTAATGTTTGGCTCTACTTTAGTCAATGTGCATATTTCTTTTTTTAGATCTCTTCTGTCTCCTCCTAAAAACGGCATTTCTAGCAATTATCATATTAATCACTCTAGATACTTCTGTTGAAGCCTTATTTAGTTTACCATCATGCCTTACTCGGTTGTTCGGACCTCTTTCCCTTTTTGGCTCTGAAAACCTTTTCAAAGACATTTTTTATGTGACTCTTTCTATCTCTCTTTAAAGATCATGACATTCATCGGTGTCATGGCTATGATCCTAGTGAAACCTACAGTACTATATTTTATCTATCCTTACATCCCTCGGATAGTGGATCCTTTTAACTGGAGCCATGTTTACTCCATTTTGCTTAATCCATATTAAGATGTCTGATTTAGACGCATTCAAAGGTGTGTACCTCTCCATCTCCCTCCTGAATCCTTCTACTGAACCTCAAAAAGAGGAGGTCCGGTTTCTATCTCTTCTAATATCCCACCTCTCTTCTTTTCTAATAGGAATGGTGAATCTACGCTCTTCTTCCCTTAGTTATATGTCTTCATCCAAGTCTATTAGCTTTGTGGCAATTGCTCTAACTTCTGAAAAGGTTTTTAGCTTTTTAGTTATTATTTTATTTTTGAGTTTCTTCATTTGAGTCCCTGCCTTTATGGCCTCTATGGCAGCTTCGTCACTTAAGTTTTCAATGTGGATAACTACCTTACTGAAGCGGTCTAGGTAATCCTTTAAAGACTCAGCCATCCCCTGTCTGCACATCCAAAGATCATTTATGCTTTTTGATAGAGGGATATTTGTGATAAACCAGGTTTTAAATTGCTCAACTAATTCCTCAAAAGATGAAATGAATTTTTTTAGTAATATGTGGAACCACTTTTAAGTAGTTTTAGTAAGGGTGCATAGGAAGACTTGGCATATGATGGCATCATTGACGTTTTGGAGCAACTTCTTCGTTCTAAAAGAAGAGACATGAGTGATCAGGTCTTAAAATTGATCATATGAATCTAGCTGAGGAAGTTTGAACTTATTGGGGATTTTTGTTCTAACAATCCAACTGATGAAGGGGGTGTTTCCCTCTAGAATACATTCATCTTCTTTGCTTAGTCAAGTTCGAGCTTTTTCCATTACTTTTTTTAATCGGCGACTAATCTCAGACTCTTCCAATTAGGGAATGCTAGTACTATATTTTGCCTCCTTATCCCATAACTGTCTTTTTCCTTTATCAACTTTAGGTTCTTATGTTGGAGCGATAACGTCCTTTGACCCAAAAACTCCTTCCTGAGTGTTATATTGGGTTAGGGCTTGTAGCTACTATTTTAACCTATTAATCAAAGCTGCTTTTCCTATGGGAGTCAGATGGTAACTGGGGTAATCAGGTTAAGTTCTAGTGTTCTAAGGGGAATGGTGGATTCCGGTAAACTAGGGAAATGTACAAATGAGATGGGTTTGTTGGTGTGTTGTAGGGGTGCAAAGTAGGAAGTGCTGTCACCAGAGAGGTATTTGTATTAGGAGGTGGCGGAGTAAAGAATGTTGGTTGGAATGGCTGAGATGAAATTGGGACATTGATAGGAATTTTAATGGGTTGGGTAGTAGTGTGAATTTCTATGGGAATTCCTTGGGTCAAAGGAGCTAAACTGGAATTCATTGCTATCTTATCTTAAATGATTCAAATTTTCACAAACTGTGATTTTTAGATTCACATGTGAAATTTTTTCCACAGACGGAGCCACTTGATAATTGGATTGGGGAACCTCCTTCGAACCCTACACACATGCTCACGAAAACAAAGTTAGAGAGTGGGAAAATCCCCACAAACACTTTGATGCTTAAGTTAGTAAAGATCTTGAGAATGGCAAAAGGAATGCTTATGGAGACATATATGCATGATATAAGTGATATGCAAGATTTAAGGAGTATATATATAGGTGTAAATCAAACCTTATTATAGTAGAATTCTTTGTCCATGATGGTTTTAGTCTTCCTGATTGAGAAGTAAATATGTTTCCTATATGGAATTAGGAATAAAATGATTTACCTTCCCTTTTAGGGTTTTATATTTCTTATTGGGGTATCAAGAGGGCTTATGCCCTCCTAAATTACTCACATTAGATGGCACGCATAAGCCACATGCTGCCTTACGGACAAATTTTTTCTTTCAAAATTTTTCTACCATCCATTTTTTATTGTTCTGAGTTTAATGTTACAATCATATTTTAATTTCAAGATCAATAAATGTGTGATTGGATTTCATGCCACCAATTGAGAGTACAAAATACACTTCATTTTCAACGTAATAAACTTTTTAAGTTTGAAATTTTAAGAATTTGATTTTTCAAGTGGCTAGTTTTAATCAATCATAACTAGGGTTGAGTATGAGAGAGAGAAATATTGAACCGAACTAAAATATCAAATTAAAAGACATTAAATTCGTACCGAACCGAATAATTTTGACCCTAAACCGAACCAACCTAAATTTTATGACTAATTTAATATGGTACTAGATATTTCCAAATTACCGAACCATACTGAAACTGTACCAAACTGAAAACCGAATGTAGTATAAAATATTAATTTGATAAATAATATATAAATATGAATACTACTAGCAAACTTAATTATATACTTTTCATTGTATTATTAAGTAGTATATATTAAGTAGCATATGTATAATAATATATGGTAAAAATTAATACATTTTGTGTTTAAAATATAATAAATAAATTACTAACTAAATATTATTATTATTATTATTATTCAATTGACAAGTAAAAATATGACATGTCTATTATATTAGAACTTAAACTTAAAATATGAAAATAAAAAATTTCACATTTCCTAATTTCAAATAATTCAATTAATAAATAAGAATGTGAAATGATTAGTTTAAAATAAATTCTGATGTTGCTGTCAAAGGTGAGGCGGGGTCGAGTTACGGAGTTGTCGTGCGAAACAGTCAGGGTAATGTGGTTACTGTGCAAGCAGCAAAGGAAGCTCAGTCCTATTTTCTTGAGATAACTGAAGCATTGGCTTGCAGGATGGGCGTTCAATTAGATGCCTCTTTACAGCTCAAGGATGTCGTATTCGAATCAGACTGTCTTAGCTAGGTGCATCAATTGAAATCTCAGGAGGCCGATCTCTCAAAAGTGGGTTTAGTTATTTCTGATATTCAGTTGCTATGTTCTAGCTTTAATTCTGTTGTTTTTTCATTTCAAGTTAGGTCATGTAATAAAGTTGCCCGTGTAGCAGCTCGGCTAGCCTTTAATCGTCACTCTCCTACTGCAACCTGGTTAGAGGATTTTCCTAGGGAAGTAGTAGATGCAGCGCTTGTAGACGTTTGTGTTGATTAATGTTATTATTCCTTTCCCTAAAAAAAAAGTGAAATGTCCGTTACAATATAATTTAAACTTAAAATATGAGAAATAAGAGAATTATTATTATTATTATCAACAACAAATAAATATGTGGAATGACCAATATAATTCAATTTAAACTAAAAATAAGAAAATTAACGTTATATGATTTCAAATTATATAATTTATTAATTAAAATATATTATTATTATTATTATTATTATATTTGATAACTTATTTATCATTATTTTTAGTAAGTAATCTAATCTTATCGATATTATTTAAAATTAATGAGTTAAATAATATTATAATTATTATTTTTATGGCATATTAATATATAGGCATATATTATAGATAACCAAACAACATAGTTTTAAGCAAAGCTACATTGTTTTGATTAAAGTAAGTAATGATATTACAAACAAAAATAATAGAATGGTCATTTTTGTTAATTAAAATATAATATAATCTTATTACATTTCACGACATGTGTATATATATACACGGTTGCCGAAAATATATATAATATAGGGTCAAACATACACAATAATTTTGCCAAAAATATGTATTAAATATATGTTTATACAAAAGTGTGTAAACATACACAAACGTTTAATGTTTATTTGTTGGTAATAAATATAAATTCAGGCTTCGTTCGTTTGCGGAAAATGTTCTTCCAGAAAATATTTTTTATTATTTTTCAGTATTTGGATTACCAACGAAAACAAATCAAAGGAAAATAAATGGTTAGTCAACGGAAAATAAATAGTTAGTCAACGGAAAATAAGTTAAAAATAATGAAAAATAATTTTCCATCCTTAGAATGGGAAATTGTTTTTCAATGTTTAAACATAAGAAAAATTTATTTAAAATGTCAATTTTTTTTATTTCTTACTTTGCCCTTCTTTTTTCTTTTTTCTTTTTTTCCTTTT
>CATIWM010373807.1:0-46868 GCA_949671775.1 Mallotus repandus
CTGAATTCTTTATATAAAGAGTTCTCCCTAAACATTAAAGGAAAATAAAAATAAAAACCTAGAAATTGTCTCCTCACTTTAGGAAGAAAAGAGAAATTCAATGGTTCATAAAAAGGAAAGAAATAAAAGAAAAATAAAAAAATTTCTTGAATATTGACTTACTAAATTCTTGAAGTAAAAACCTAACGAAAAAGGTAATTAAATTCAAATCCTAAAAGAAAAAGGAAATAAAAGAAAATTGAAAAAATAAAAATAAAATTGTGAAAACTTCCCAAAAATTCATAAATCCTCCCCCACACTTAATTTAAACATTTTTCTCAATGTTTGGTTGCTAACAAAGTAAGGATTCTGATATGCACATCTGTGCAGGTGCACGGCTATGCACTCCAGAGTGCATAACTGTGCACCTGGGTTTCTTTTTTTTTTTTGTTCCTAGGCTAGTGCGCGGCTATGCACTTTAAAATGCACGCTTATTTTTTATTGCAAATTTTAGGGAAATGCAGGTCCACGGCTGTGCATAGCTGATGCACAGTCGTACATATCTGCAAAATTGCATTTTGCAAAATGCACTGAAGTACAATTTTGATCATTTACCTGCAGTACCTCAATTCTTCAATAATGTAAACCACACTTCAAATTTGCAAATATCACATTACACACAAAAACACAAACTATTGCATTAAAATTAAATGAACATTCATATAACCCTTCGTAACTATTAAAAATGTGTTCACCAATAAACCAAATTTAAAAATAATTCAAAGTGTGCTAACATATCAATACTTGAAACAAACAAAATATTAAAATGCAATAAAAACATAAATCACTCTTGTGGCAGGGCATTATCTCGTTGCTCCTCTTGCGGTGGTTGAAGGTAAGGAGGCACAAATCCTTGATTCATGAAAAATGCCCGAATGTCTTGATGCATAGAATGAACAGTCCAAGTAAGCTCCTCCACATTGGCATCCAAGACAGCCATCTTCAGTTCTAAATTGTCCATTCATTCAACCATATAATCAACCTCTTCTTCCCCTTCTTCTTCATTTGGAGGAGGTTGTTGTCCACTAGGGAGTGGTGCAACTGGTATGAGTCTATACCCATCGTACATGTCTTTCACTATCCCTATTGCTTGCATCATGGATAAGTCCACTTTGTCTCTCCCCTTAACTTTCTCAAATGGCAAATCATTTATATCAAACCCAATATAACGTGCAAATGCCATAACCAAACCCCCAATTTTTATCATCGTATTGAAACTTTGAGCAACATTTTTTTGTTTCAAGGCAATAGCATGGCATAAATCTATTTTTTCTCATGCACCATACAATATTGGACTTGCAATTCAGTGTTTAGAATAACTGAGTCCCCCTTTTTCCCACAAAAAATTGTGTGTGCCATGACCTGGTGTACATATCTTAATGCATATGAACACATTTTTTATTTTCTATAAGTCCTATCCTTGTAGATTACACGCTATCACCTGTCAACTCTCTCCAAAATTCACTCCTATCAAATTGAATATTTGCTTCATGGCCTTTGGGAAATTCAAAAACATCATTCATTTTAGGCAACTCTAATTGAAAATATTTATTCCGAAGCCTAAAATTGATGAACCTAGCCCTCTGATCCAAATGAAATGATGATAAGAACTCACATGTTGGCCTAAGGTAAGAAGGATATGCTTGCATCATGTATTGTTCCCACCCAACATTTTGCAAAAGCAAAGATACCTCATCATACAATCCCACAATCATTAAAGCATTTTTATCTAGGTATCTATTGTGTTAAATCTTCCTACGTACAATATCCTCAAATTTCTTATATTGGAGTTCACTACCAAAAATAATAGTTTGAGGGAATTTCATTACCTCTTGCTCTTCCTCTTCCCCTCTTTGATTGTTTGAGCTTCTGCCTAGTCTTGAACGTTTAGGAGGAGGAGCAAGTTGCTTGGATGCATGGGACTTTTATCTTGGCATGATTGAAAGTGAAAGTGAATAGAGAATGGAGAAACTGGAATAATGATTTCGAAAACTCTAGGGTTTGAATGTGAGAGAAACAATAAAGGAAAGAAATATTTATGTTTAGGAAAAGAATGATAAGTGAAGATTATGAGAAGGCTATTTAAAAGGGTTTTGGAAAGAAGAAAGTAAAGAGTTGCTTTGAGCAACACGAAAAGGCGTGATTTTATGTTTTGCAACGTCATGATGCACAGTTGTGTACTTAAGTTAAGCGCAAAGATGAATCGGGTAATGCATAGTTATGCACTCTCGCGTGCACGCCTAAGCCTGATTATAGCATTCTAGGGTCTGAGAGTCCATGGTTGTGCACTTTCAGATGCACACCCAAGCCTACGAGCATGATTTTTAATGAAGCAGATGCAAGGCTGTGCACTTTCAGGTGCATGGTTGTGCACCTGTATTCTGCTCCAAAATGCTTTTAAACACAAATCACAAAACATATCACAACTTTGAAAACCATTCTCTTTTCCAATTGTATTAAACAAATGTTCAATATCATCTAAATTCTTAGCACTTCTCAATAACAAGATATATAAAACATATAATCACACTTTTCCAAACAACAATGAAAGAAAACTTTAAAGTTTACTTCCCTGAATATCCACAGATGACTGCAATAACCTTGGCATCTCCAAGTTCCTTTTTATTCCAATGCAAGTGTGTTCCTAGAATTTCTCAATGTATGGGAGGTTAATAAAAGAAAAGAATAAAAATAAAAATAAAAATAAAAATAAATAAATTAAGAAAGAAAATTTAAAATTATACTCTACACTTGGTTGAGCTCCCAAGAAGCGCTTATTTAAAAGGTCATAAGCTGGACATTCTCTTGTGTCACTGCATGAACTTGTTCAAGTAAACAACATGTTGAAATTCATCAACATTGCCTCTATAGTACTTTTTCAGTCTTTGACTATTAACTTTCAAGCTTTCCCCTTTACTAGTCATCACCTCAACTGCTCCATATGGGTATACCTTAGTCACAGTGAAGGGTCCTGACCATCTCGATTTTAATTTTTCTGGGAAAAGTCTCAATCTTGAATTGAAAAGTAACACTTGGTCCCCTTGATGGAATTCTTTTTGTCTAAGATTTGCATTATGCCACCTCTTTACCTTCTCCTTGTATAGTTTTAGAGTTCTCATAAGCATCTTACCTAATTTCATCTAACTCATTCAATTGTAGCATCCTTTTCTCTGTTGCTTCCTTGAGGTTATAATTTAGAGCCTTCACTGCCCAATATGCTTTGTGTTCTATTTCCACTGGAAGATGACAAGCTTTTCCATACACTAACCTAAAAGGTGACATACCTATTAATGTCTTATAAGCTGTCATGTCAGCCCATAAAGCATCATCAAGCTTTCTAGCCCACTTTCTTCTAGATTTACCCACAGTTCTTTCTAAAATCCTTTTCAATTCTCTGTTACTTACTTCTACCTGTCCACTAGTCTGAGGATGATAAGGTGTAGCTACCCTATGTCTAACCCTATACCTAGTTAACAACATTTCCATGTTCTTATTACAGAAGTGAGTACCTCCATCACTAATTACAACCCTGGGCATCCCGAATCTAGCAAATAGTTTCGTTAGAAACTTACATATAGTTTTTACATCATTGTTGATACATGTTTGAGCTTCCACACATTTAGACATATAATCAACACATATAAGGATGTAACGGTTACCTTCTGATGATGGAAAAGGTCCTATGAAGTCAATACCTCTAAACATCAAATATTTCAACCTCCAAAATTCCTATTTGAAGCATTTTATCCCTCTTTGATATGTTTCCACTTCGTTGGCAAGAATCACAAGATTGCACAAATTCCTTCACATCGTGAAAATGGATAGCCAGTAGAAACCACTTTCCAGTACTTTAGATGCAGTTCTCTGAGGTCCATAATGTCCCCCACAGCTTAAAGCGTGGCAGTGATGAATAATTGAATGGATTTCTTCATTAGGTACACATCTTCTAATAATGCAATTCCTGCACATCTTCAAAAGAAAAGGATCATCCCATATATACCCCTTAGAATCATGAATCAATTTTTTCTTTTACTGACTAGAAAAGTCTAGGGGTAATTTACCACTAGAAATAAAATTGGCAATATCAACAAACCATGGTGTATAAAAAATTTGAAGAGTAATGAGTAACTTATCTGGGAATATATCTTTGATCTCCTCATCTATTGCTCTTTTGCTCTCCTCAAATTCCAATCTTGACAAATGGTTCGCTACTACATTTGTCGTGCCTTTCTTGTCTTTTATTACAATATCAAATACTTGTAATAAAAGCACCCATTTTATCAACCTAGGCTTTGAGTCTTTCTTTGTCGGTAGATATTTTAAAGCAGCGTGATCTATAAAAACCAACACTTTTGAACCAAGTAAATATGATCTAAATTTAGCAAAAGAAAAAATCACCACTAGCATCTCCTTTTTAGTAGTGGCATAATTTATCTAAGCTTCAGATAATGTTCTACTTGCATAATATATCATATAAAAATTTTTATGTTTTCTTTTTCCTACCACTGCTCCATTGGCATGGTCACTAGCATCACACATAATCTCAAATGGTAAACTCCAATTTGGTGCTACAACTAGTGAAGATACAAGTGCCATTTTTAACCTATCAAAAGTAATTTTACAAGCATCAGTGAAATCAAAAGGTGCATCTTTCTTAAGCAATGGACAAAGAGGTTTAGAAATTTTTGAAAAATCCTTAATAAAATGCCAGTACAATCTTGCATGTCCTAAGAAACTTCTTACAATCTTGCATGTCCTAAGAAACTTCTTACTCCTTTAACATTGGTTGGGTATTACAACTTCTTAATAATGTCTACTTTGGTTTTGTCTACCTCTATGCCTTTTCTTGAGATCTAATGTCCAAGCACAATACCTTCTTCAACCATGAAGTGAAATTTCTCCCAATTCAAAACTAAATTAGTCTCTTCACACCTGGCAAGCACTTTATCAAGATTTGTTAAACATTTCTCAAAAGAATTTCCTTATACTGAAAAATCATCCATTAATATTTCCATGATTTCCTTAACCAAGTTTACAAATATGGCCATCATACACCTTTAAAATATGGTCGGTGCATTGTACAAACCAAAAGGCATCCTCCTACAAGCAAACATACCATATGGACAAGTAAAGGTGGTCTTTTCTTGGTCCTCTGGAGCTATAGCTATTTGGTTAGACCCTGAATAACCATCTAAGAAACAATAATATGCATGGCTTGAAATTCTCTTTGGCATTTGATCAATAAATGGAAGTGGATAATGATCTTTCCTAGTGGCTGCATTCAATTTCCTATAATATACGAAAACTCTCTAAGCACTAATAACTCTGGTGGGAATCAAATCTCCCCTCTCATTTTTAACTATTGTCATGCCCCCTTTCTTTGATACACATTAAATAGGGCTAACCTAAGAACTATTTTAGATAGGGTATATGATACTTGCATCTAACAACTTAAGCACTTCTTTCTTAACTGCCTCCTGCATATTTGGGTTTAATCCTCTCTGCCTCTCAATGGTAGTGTTATGCCCTTCCTCCATAAGTATTTTATGCATATAATATGAAGGACTCATACCCTTAATATCTAAAATTTCTCACCCTAAAGCTTGTACTCTCTTTCTCAACAACTGAACTAGAACACTCTCTTGTTCCTCACTAAGTTTGGATTAAATAATGACAGGTAAAGTTTAGTTCTCACCTAAATAAGTGTAGCTAAAATGAAGTGGTAAAGGTTTTAGTTCTAAATGAGGTTCTTTTTCAATAGAAGGAGGGACAGCTGTTGTGTTTGGAAGTCATTCTGCTCTATGCATTGGAGAAAAGTACTTAAAAGAATCTTTCTCATAATTTTGTACCTACAGGCACTTCTTTAATTCTTCCAACTCACAAGATTTTGCCAACCTCCCTCGTTGGACTTCATTCACAATATCATCAACCACATCAATTCGTATACAATTATCAAATTTAGGAGGCTGTTTTATACCTTGATAAAACATCAAACTTATAACTTTCTTCCCCTACTCTTAATGTGAGAGTACATTTGAAGACATCAATGATTGCTTTGGCAGTGTACATGAAAGGCATCCCCAAAATTAGTGGTACATCTTCATCTTCCTCAAACTCAAGTACCATAATAAATCGACTGGAAAAATGAATTTCCTAACTTTTACCAGCACATCTTCCATAATTCCTTCAGGTTTTTTAATCGTCTTGTCTACAAGCTGCAAGCATTTGTTTGTAGTTCTTGCCTCGCCTAAACCAAGTCTCCTATAAACAAATAAAGGTATTAAATTAATAGAAGCACCTTAATCACAAAGAGCTTTTTAAAAATTCAAATTACCAATAGAACAAGGTATGGTAAGACTCCCTGGATGTGTTCTCTTCAAAGGAAGCTTGCTCGAGATGATAGCACTACACTCTTTGTTAAGAGTGATAGTTTCAAGTTCTTGCAACTTTTTCTTGCTAGAGATAAGTTCCTTTAGAAATTTAGCATACTTGGGCATTTGAGATATTGCATCCATGAATGGTATATTAATATGCAATTTTCTGAACATCATATTTAAGAACTTTGCAAACTGCTAATCATGTTCTTGCTTTTTAAGCCTATGAGGAAATGGAACTAGTGGCACATATGGTTTAAATGGTGGAGGAGACTCCTTCTTTTTGTTGCTATCTTTCTTTGCTTCCATGTCCTCCACTTTTTGTTCAACATGCTCTTGTTCTTTTTCTACTTCCTTCCCTTCTTCAGTAGTCAGTGTGGGTGCACTCTTCTTGTGTGGTTGCAATTCTACACCACTCCTTAAAGTAATAGCTTTCACTTGTTCCTTAGGGTTTTTTTAGTATTGCTAGGTAGTGCTCCCTAATTCCTTAAAGATAAAGAATTAGCTAATTGTCCCACTTGCACTTCCAAATTATGAATGGAAGAAGAATGGTTCCTGAACATCAGTTCAGTAACTTAATCCAATTGCTCAAACTTCCCTTCCAATCTTTTAGTAGCTTCATCTTATTGATTCATCTTGGTTAAGATCAAATCCATGAACTTATCCATTTTACCTTCTAAAGAAGTTATTGCCAAAGAAGAAGAAGCTTTCTCTTATTATAATTGAGATTCCACTTGATGTTGTTAACCTGTATTTCTTGTAAAACCCGGTGATCCTTGAGATCTCCATTGGTTATTACCTTGATTGCTCCATGAAAAATTTAGGTGGCTCCTCCAACTAGGATTATAGGTGATTCCCATTATAGGATTTTATTGTTGTCTTTTGTTAAAATTACTCACATAATTCATACTCTCCATAGATAAATCTTGCATTTACTGACATTCTATGGTAGGATGTCCACCATGGCAAAACTCACAAGATGACCCAAGTGTAGGTGAAATTGCATTAAGACCCATCTTGTCTATTCTCTTTGTCAAAGCATCTAGTTTAGCATTCATCACAGTCATTCCATCCACATCCATAGTTTCCCTTTTCTTGGAATAGCTATTTCATTAGCCCACAAACTCTAAGTAATAGCCATTTCTTCAAAAAGTTCCAAAGCATCCTCTAGTGTCTTGGACATAATAGTCCCTCCTGTTGAAGCATCAATAGTGACCCTGACCACTGTATTCACACCTTTGTAAAAAGATTCAGCTAAATCCCAAGTAGGAAGCAAATGTTTAAGACACTGTCTCTGCAAATCCTTAAATCTATCCTAACATTCATAGAAGCTTTTATATTCCCTTTGATAGAAAGAATTGATCTCATTTATAATCTTCAGCACTTTGGCAGGAGGAAAGTATTTATTGAAAAAGGTTGTGTACATTTCCTGCCAAGTGTTAATAGAATTAGGCGGCAAACTGGTGAACCATCTTATTGCTCTATCAATAAGTGAGAAAGGTAACAATATTAATCTGATAGCATCTGGCCACACCCCATTCATTCTGAAGGTAGAGCAGTATTCCAAAAATCTAGTCATATGACTAATAGGATCTTCATGAGGTAAGTCATTAAACTGAGAATTCTGAATCATCTGAATCATTACTTGTTTGATCTCAAAATTATTAGCTACAACTTCTGGTCTCACAATTGGATTTTGATCCCCTTGCATGTAAGGACTAACAAAGTCCCTCATGGTTCTTTGTGCATTAGTTTTATTTTGATTTTCGGGTGGACCTGCAGGTGGTGGATTTTGTTGATTATGCCCACCATCTGCAACTCCATTTCCAACTACATTTTCAACTCTATTCATAATGTCCCTTTTTCTTTTTAATCTCCTGTGAAAGGTTCTATCAATTTCAGTGTCTAGAGATATTAATAATTTGCCTTGTCTAGCACTGTTACGCGTTGAGCGCATGCACTAGCAAAGTTGCTTATAAGAGAAAATGGAAATTAAAAACAACACAAATTAATGTAAATAAATAGAGAATTAAAATTTCTAAATTAAACAATACAAATTTTATCACAATATCAACTTATCACTCCCTAGCAACGATGCCAAAAACTTAGTAGGTGTGATCTGCAAGCACACAGAGTTGTCCAAGTAGTAAAAGATTATCAATCCCACAGAGAGTAGATGTTAAGTATTGGATTACTTTTTGTATTTATTTATCTAGAAAACCAAAGAAAGAAATCACTAAACAGAAAAATTAAATTAATTTAACTAGAAATTTAAATAGAGCTATAAAATAAATTTTAACTAACAAAAAAATTTATCAATATAATAAAGGTTAGGGTTTTTATCCCTGGCTCAATTTTAGCTAAAGATCATGTTAATTTCCCCATCACTTATGAATTTACACCATTCCCTAGGCATCTTTAGACATATGAAACTCTCTCTCGAGCACTCGCATAATTCTACCAACCATAATAACTATCCAAGTGATTAGCTCTTGCTCCTAGGATAATTAATTATTTTTGATAATTAAGTAAGCCATATAAGGGATATTAACCAACCAAACTATTTCTCAACCTATTTTGATTTATTAACAAATTATTATTTTGTTCCCAATAAGGATCTTCTCTCAATCTCACCCCATTGGCTAAATTAATTCCTAGGGTGATCAAGCCTAGGAAAGCACTAGGTTCAATAATAATCATGGTTAATATGTTTAGTGGTAATGAATCTAACCTATTAAATTCATTATTGAGTAGTATTTGAAAACCCCAACTATTAATTTAGCTACTCATAGCAATTAAAAAGAAAAGAGAAGAAGAAGAATTTAATAATGCAAACACAACCATCATATAATATTAATTTAAGTACTAAGAATAAAGAAGATAAAATCCTTTTTTATTCTCTTAAAAGTGATTGCAAAATGTTCCTCAATCCTCTAGCCTTGATAATGCTTGAGTAATAATCAAAAGCAAAAAATGAAAGATAAATTTGTTCTATAAGAAAAGATAAAATTGACTAACTGAAATTCAGACCAGCCAACCTCTGTAAAAGAGGCAAAACAAAGGCTATTTATATAAGTTCTTAAATAAGCCCTAAACGTAGTTTCCAAAATTGATTTTTGCCAAAGTGCACGGCTGTGCACTTCCATATGCACAGTTGTGCATCACTGTTGCTCCAGAAATCATCGAACTAGGATTGGCTATGTACACGATTGTGCATTTTTACTATGTCACGAATTATCAAACCAGGATTGGTTGTGTGCATGGTTGTGCATTTGGTGCATGGCTAAACTGATTTTGATGTATGACTGTGCATAATTGTCTGTTCTGCGAAGTGAAATTTTTAGGCTCAGGATTGGCCTTAATCTACATCTTCAATTCATAGAGATTTTGAGCATTCCTCATCAAGTTCCAGCATAATTTCCACTTGTACAATGCAAACTTGGGAACACCTAACAAATTGTGAGCGACCTTTACCTCCTCTCACTCGTGGGAGGCTCTGTGTTTTTTTATCCCGAGGGACATGGCAACTTTACCGGATGGGACATCTGTTCCATTTTTGGGACAAGGAAAAATGATTGGCCTCAGGGGGATGTGACATAAATTGTGTTTAGAGTCGCCACTGAGTTTTTAGAAAACTAGGAAAAGATGAAAGGGACGGCGTCGGGTCACTCAACACGTACCGTCTCCAGTTGAGATTTTGAGCCCGGGAGATCTCATCTACTTTTTGGCTATTTCTCATCATGATACTCAATATATGGCTACCACAGCACCTTAGTTTCGGTAATGATAGTTAATATATGCACATTCACACAAGCACAGGATAATAACTGAAAATAAGAGAAATTCAGCATGATTATTTACAAGGCTTTCCTAGTAAATACATTTAAGAGAAAAAAAAAAGGTACAAAAATGTAAATCTAGTCCTAATCTAGAAAACACCTACAAGACAAAGGTTAACACAACTATGTGCAATTCAATCTATTCATCCACTCAGACAGTAGATAAGCACAAAAAAGATAATTGATGCATCACGAATGATTAAACAGATGAACGTAGTTCATGCTCTTGTAGGAATTATTATAAAGCATTTCTAAATGATAAGATAAATAATAAATAATGATGATTGCATCATTGGACCGCAATATCGAAGCTTTAGCTTAGATAGGTAAGCTTTCATGTTTATTGAATGCATATTGATGTAAAATGATAGTTTATTATAAGCAAAATAGAGCAGAAATTATTCAATCAGCATGCAAATTGCCAGTCTCATCACACATATCACAACAATTTCTTAACTATTGGCAATGATAAAATAAAATGCAAAACAATAAAATAAAAGAGCAAAAATTATTATTTAGTCATCAGATTCAACTGAGCTCATTTTATGTTTCTGAAGCTTTAGCTTCGTTGGACTTTCAAGTTGTCCTCACTGAGAGGTTGAAAATGACATGCATAATGCAAATTTGTACACCTTTAAAGCATGCTTTGATAAAGATGAGGGTGGGTTTGGTTCAAAAGTGGTCTAAGAATCCTACAAAAATGCAGTGGGCGAGCCAAAAGTGTGTAAATTAGGACTTCTGAGTCTTTAATTCGACAGTGTTTCAGTGTATGTAGCCCCCCCTCCCCCCCGTCTCTTCTCAAAATGGGAGGTAGAGATCCCTATTTATAAGGAAAATTATAAAAAATATGTGATCACACGTCCCAAGGTGCATGTTTGCACGCTTTTGCGAATGTGCACGTGTATCAGAGTTTATGATCACATTTTATATGCGTGATCACACACAAGGGGCATGTCTTGCGCATGTCATATGGCCTTCCTAGGCTCCAATCATGCTATTCTGGGGCATTTTTTAGGGTTTTTGGACCTCCCAGATGCATTTTTGACGTTCGTTTTGTCAAAATCGGCTTCCATTTTCATGCATGAGCAAAGTGTGTTCGGGTGTGGTCACACGCTATAAATTTGCTCACGTGCCACTTCTCAGGATTATGCGCATTATTCCGGGGTCACTTCCAAAAGTTTTTAGGGCTTTCAGACGTGTTTTCGACATTCGTTTCATCAAAAATTGATTTTTGATTTTCATAAAGTTGAACTCCGATCTTATGAGATGAACACCAATCTGACGAGCTGTACATTTTGAGTGACAGTTGCTTAAAATGAGCTACTTATCATTCCAATAATTCATAATTCATAAAATCAAGTTACAACTTAATGATATGGTAGCCAATTTTGCTCGGTTCGGGCTTTTTCAGACTCACAGCACGCATCGAAAGCAGTACGAATGAATAGACACTTGTCATATTTAGAGGAATATTTTCATCATTGGACCTTTTTGGGGATAGTCAAAATTTGATGTATGATAGTTGCCCCCTACTTCACGTGTGTTGCATAGCCTCCTAGCGCTGATGTCAATACATGTGAAGTAATGCAGAGATGCAAAATAGTTTTCTAAGGTTTGAGGCACTTACTTGAGTGTTGTATTATCTTTGGACGTCTGTCTAGTTTTTGTTATTTGTGATTCGATCTTCGTTGTTACTTGGTGATTCGGCTGTCATGCAGGATGTAGTTTGGGATGCATGCAATATGCAATTTAGGGTTCATATAAGAATGCAATTCAGGGTTCACACAAGATATAATTTTAGGATTCATGCAAGATGCAATTTTGAGATTCATACAAAATGCAATTTTGGGATTCACATATGATGCAATTTTAGGATTCACATAAAATGCATTTTCGTGATTTACACAAGATGCATTTTCAGGGTTCACACAAAATGATAATGATATATGTGAGATGTGAGATGCAGTGCAAAATGTATATTGCAATGCAAAATGCATGATGAAATTTCAAGGTTCATGCAAAGAATGAATGTAAATTTCACACGAACATGGTAGTGATGTTTTTTCATGTAAAATGATGTAGTTTGGGATACACACGAAATGATCCATTTCTTTACACAAGATGATTCAAGTAAGTGAGACAAGCACGTGATATTGCTATACAATCAAGCACATGATATGCAAGCATACATATGTAAATGCAACGACCACCCCTTTGGGCATCGTACTTGATACTCTCTAGTAGTATTAAGGGTTCTTAACATCCTCTAGCGGTGTTAAGAGATACTTAACACTTTTTAGCATTGTTAAGGGGTTTACTAGCAATGCTACTGTCACCTGATTAGGGTTTTAAGTATTGCTAGGATCACCTAATTGGTGTCAACATCTCCTTCACTTATTTAGGGTTATTAGGTAGCACTACGATCACCTAATTAGTGTTGTGCAAAGTAGCAGCGCTACCCTTACTTAATTAGGGTTTTAGGTAGTGCTACGATCACCTACTTAGTGTCATGCAAAGTAGTAATGCTACCTCACCCGATTAACACTCTCTAGCAATGTTAAGGGTTCTTAACACTCTCTAGTCGTGTTAATTATATTTGACACTCTCTAGCAGTATTAAATACAATTCGCACCTGATTAACACTCTCTAGCAGTGTTAAGGGTTCTTAACACTCTCTAGTCATGTTAAGTGTATTTGACACTCTGTAGTAGCGCTAAATACGATTCACACCCGATTAACACTCCCTAGCAGTGTTAAGGGTTATTAATACTCCTTAGTCATGTTAAGTGTATTTGACGCTCTTTAGCAGTGTTAAATACGATTCACACCCAAGTAACACTCTCTAGCAGTTTTAAGGGTTCTTAACACTCTTTAGTCATGTTAAGTGTATTTGAAACTCTCTAACAGTGCCTAATACTACTCTTACCTCTTTAGGTATTAAGTAGAAGTGATCAGTTATGATTGTGATTATGATCATTCTTGGTACAGTTGTGATTTGTTGCCTTTTGGCTTTGTAGCAAATGCTCTTAGATCTTGACGAATTCTTATTGAATGTTCTTATATGTGTTTTCTAGATCTTGATCGTTTGCTTAAGACTTTTGGATTTGTATTGGTTGGTTGTAGCTTGAAGTTCTTCTTTTGTTTCGATCTTCTTGTAGATGCCTCTTGGTCTTGATCAGCGATGATGATTTTTGGATTTTTATTGGCCAGTTGCAGCTCGAAGTTCCTCTTTTTTTTTATCTTCTTGTAGATGGTTCTTAATCTTGATCAGTGATGATGATTTTTTTATTTTTAATGGTTGGTTGTAGCTCGAAGTCCTAAGATGGCACATATGAACATATGAGCATGAGTTCATTATTACTTTTTTTGAAAAGAATTTTTTATTCTTGAATTTATTCATTAAATTAGTCATAATTAATTGAGTGCTTCTATTCTTAAATTCTTACAATTGATCCATCGATGCCAAGAGTTGCATGTATTAGAGAATTTGAGCTATCTTAACTATGATAACCTTGAGTTAACACTTATCTCAACAATATGAAAACATGATCCACAACTCATGGTCAAGACTTTTTGTGTTACCAAGTGGAGAGCAAGCTTCCCAAGTGAATTTCAGAAGAATGTAGCGAGATGAAACTTACAAAGAATATAGATGAATATAATAAATTTCAATTATCAAGAGGCTTTTGAGTAGGAAAGTGATGACTGACCATACATTATTTATTTTTATTCAAGGATTTCCTTTCTTTGGCACCCCTTGCCATTCCCATATTACTAAGCATGGATACTACTAAAAGGTCACGCGAAGATTCAGCATTATTATTATTATTTGCTTTACTTTCCCTACATTTATTTTTCTCTCTTTTTTTTCTCTTCTTAGGCACTTCCCGCCTTGAGTCACTCAGCACGAATGCCATCAAGGAGTTCTTTGAATACTCGTACTCAATTTTGAGCATTGAAGTAGGTGATTATGGTCTTAAGATCACTAGCCTCTTTGAAAGTTATCTTGATAATTATAATTTATTTTGCTCATTGATGCCCTTTATAGGTTTTTTCTTATGTGTTCTTCGCCCAGCCAGGTGGTAGGCAAGCATTAGATTGATTAAAGTTTAAAAAGTCCTGACTTAGAGATGTTGATCATTCTTGGGAAATTATGAAATGAGCATTAAAAGAAGATTATAATAATTGAAATTAGCTCACTCGGCTCTGATATATGCAATTCATGGCAGAGATGAAGTTTGCAAAAATGTAAAAAAAGAGTCGTTATTATTTTTATATTATTTTCAATGTATGAATGTAAATGCAAATGCATGTTTTAGAGAGAGAAGGAAGAGGGTACTCCCCGGTATGCAATTCCTTGTTGTTGTCATTTCTTTTGACTATTGATGTTGCCATTACTGTATATTATATGCTTTAAAACTATAGCCTTTGCTATATTCTTGTGGTTGTAGCTCTTACTATGTTGCATAACCCTTATTGTATCGCTTTCTGAGCAGCTTTCTCCTTTACATGCTTGGAATTGCTTTAACTTGCACGGTTGTTTTAGCCTATAAGATAAAATAAAAGAATTATAGTTAGGATTAGTTATGTCTTTAAATAATGATTTTGAGCCAGGGTATATTATGACTTCCCCTTTGTTGCACTGCTTCTTCTGATTTGATGTTTCTTGCTTTTGCTCATTAGTGCAGTTGCTGTTCCCTTTTGACAATTTGGCACTTATTGCAGTGTCTATTGTTCTTGTTGTAGCTCTTATCATAGTGTCTGTAGCTCTTGCTTTATTGTAGCATCTATTGTTATTGCTGTGATTGTAGCTCTTACTGTGGTGTCTGTAGTCTCTGGCTATGATAGTTATAGCTCTTATTGTGATGACTGTAGCTCTGGCTATGGTGACTGTGGCTCTAGCGA
This sequence comes from Mallotus repandus, assembly GCA_949671775.1. Taxonomy (NCBI): domain Eukaryota; kingdom Viridiplantae; phylum Streptophyta; class Magnoliopsida; order Malpighiales; family Euphorbiaceae; genus Mallotus; species Mallotus repandus. Next base: position 15,158 of record CATIWM010373807.1, read on the forward strand.
TGATAACTATAGCTCTGGCTATGATGACTTATAGCTTTGGCTGTGACAACTGTAGCTCTGGTTGTGATGACTATAGCTCTAGCTGTGATGACTGTGGCTCTAGCGGTGATAACTATAGCTCTGGTTGTGATGACTTATAGCTTTGGCTGTCATTTTCCACTAGAATATATGTAATGGACCCTAGGAATGCATGTACAAAGGTCTGGGAGTGCGTGTGTGGGTACATTAGGGCACGTAAAGGTCGAAAGAGCCTATGATCACGTGCCTAGGGTGCGTGATCACGCGATGGGCACATGATCATGCACTAGGCACATGGTCATGCACTCCAAGGCATGTCCGACATCTTTAAATTGAACTCATTTTTGAGTTTGGGGTAGTTTTTACCTGCTTTTTTGACCTTTTATGAGCTCTCTTTGAGTTTTCAGAGCATTTTTCTTCTTTTTTCCTCTGTTTTCTTCTTTTATTATTATTCTGCTACTTCGTGTAGTGCAGGAAGTTTTTACCTATTTTTGAGTTTGGGGTAGTTTTTACCTATTTTCTTCTTCTTTTATTGTTGTTAGGAGCGAAATCCATAATTTTTGCATTGCGTGGAGCAGCAAAACAACAATACAAGAAGAAAACAGAGGAAAAAGAAGAAAAATGCTCTGAAAAATCAAAGAGAGCTTATAGAAGGTCAGAAAAATAGGTAAAACCCACCTCAAACTCGATAATGAGTTCAATTTAAAGACATCAGACACGCCTTGGAGCGACAAAAGTGTCAACATGCTAAAATATGAATAGTCAACTTTGTGAAAATTGGAAGGCAATTTTTGATGAAACAGACATCGGAAACACATCCAAAAGCCCTAAAAACTTTCAGAAGTGACCCCGGAATAGTGCACATAATCCTGAGAAGTAGCGCGTGACCACACCCGAACACACTTTGCTCATGCATGGAAATGGACGCTGATTTTGACAAAATGGACGTAAAAAATGCATCTGGGATGTCCAAAAACCCTAAAAAATACCCCTCAAATATTAAGATCGAAGCCCGAGAAGGTCGTGTGACACGCGCAAAAAATATGATCACGTGCTCTGGTACACGTACACACACATAAGAGCATGCACACATGCGCCTTGGGACACATGATCACGTATTTTTTGACACTTTTCCTTATAAATAGAGGTCTCTACCTCCCATTTTGAGGGGGGGCCTACATACACTGAAATATTTTTTAATTAAAGACTCGGAATCCTAATTTACACACTTTTGGCTCACCCACTGCATTTTCATAGGATTTTTTAGACCTCTTTTAAACCAAACCCACCCTCATCTTTGTCAAAGCACGCTTCAAAGGTGTACGAATTTGCATTACACACGTCATTTTCAACCTCTCGATGAGGACAACTTGAAAATCTAACGAAGCTAAAGCTTTAGAAACATAAAATGAGCTCAGTCGAATTTGAGGGCTAAATAATCATTTTTGTGCGCTTATTTTATTGTTCTGTATTTTATTTTATCATCACTGGCAGTTGAGAAATTATTGATATCTGCGTGATAAGACTAGCAATTTGCATGTTGATTGAATAATTTTTGCTCATAATAAACTATCATTTTACATCAATATGCATTCAATAAACATGAAAGCTTGCCTATCTAAGCTAAAGCTACGATATTGCAGTCCAATGATGCAATCATTATTATTTATTATTTATCTTATCATTTAGAAATGCTTTATAATAATTCATGTAAAAGCATGAACCACTTGCATCTGTTTAATCACTCATGAGGCATCAATCATCTTTCCTGTGCTTATATGCCATCCGAGTGGATGAATAGATGGAATTTCACATAGTTGTGTTAACCTTTGTCTTACAGGTGATCATACATCGAATTTTGATTGTCCCCTAAAAGGTCCAATGATGAAAATATTCCTCCGAATATGACTAGTGTTTGTTCATTTGTACTGCTTCTAAAGCATGTTGTGAGTCTGAAAAGCCCGAACTAAGGAAAACCAGCTACCAAATCATTAAGTTGTACCCCTATATTACAAATTATGAATTATCGAAATGATAAGTAGCTCATTTCGAGCAATCGTCACTTAAAACATACAACTCATAAGACCAATGTTCATCTTGTAAGATTGGAATTCAACTTTTTGAAAATTGGAAGTTGATTTTTTATGAAACAGACATTGGAAACGCGTTTAAAAGCCCCAAAAACTTCTAGAGGTGACCTAGAATAGTGCGCGTAATCCTGAGAAGTAGTGTGTGAGCAAATTTATAGCATGTGACCATACTCGAACACCCTTTGCTCACACGTGAAAAGGGAAGCTGATTTTGACAAAATGGACATCAGAAACACATTTGAGAGGTCTAAAAACCTTGAAAAAACCCCCGACATAGCACGATCAGAGCCCGGGAAGGCCGCATGACACACACAAGAACGCGTGATCATGCACAAAATATGTGATCACGCGTTGTGGTACGCGTGCACACACTCACCTTGGGACGTGTGATCATGTATGTTTTTAACACTTTTCCCTATAAATAGGGTCTTTACCTCCCATTTTGAGGGGGACCTACATACACTAAAACACTATCAAATTGAAGACTCAGGAGTTCTAATTTACACACTTTTGGCTCACCCACTGCATTTTTATAGGATTTTTTAGATCGCTTTTGAACCAAACCCACCCTCATCTTTGTCAAAACATGCTTCAAAGGTATACAAATTTGCATTATGCACATCATTTTTAACCTTTTAACGAGGACAGCTTAAAAATCCAATAAAGCTAAAGCTTCAGAAACATAAAATGAGCTCAGTCAAATCTGAGAACTAAATAATCATTTTTGCATGTTTATTTTATTATTCTGCATGTTATTTCATCGTCGCCAATAGTTGAGAAATTGTTGTGATTTGTGTGATGAGACTGGTAATTTGCATGCTGATTGAATAATTTATGCTCTGTTTTGCTCATAATAAACTATCATTTTACATTAATATGCATTCAATAAACATGAAAGCTTACTAATCTAAGCTAAAGCTTCGATATTGTGGTCCGATGATGCAATCATCATTATTTTTTATTTATCTTATCATTTAGAAATGCTTTACAATAATTCTTGCAAGAGCATGAAGTACGTGTATCTATTTAATCATTCATGATGCATCAATCATCTTTTTTTTTTAGCTTATCTGCTGTCCGAGTGGATGAATAGATGGAATTGCACATAGTTGTATTAACCTCTATGTTGCAGGTGTTTTCTAGATCAGGACTAGATTTACATTTCCATACCTTTTTTTCTAGGAAAGTCTTGTAAATAATCATGTTAAATTTCTCTTATTTTCCATTATTATTATATGCTTGTGTGAATGTGCATATATCAACTGTCATTACTGAAACTAGAGTATTGCGGTAGCCATGTATTAAGTATTATAATGAGAAATAGCCAAAAAGTATATGAGATTTCCTGGGTTCAGAATCTCTACTGGGGATGGTACTCGTTGAGTGACCCGATCTTGTCCCTTTCATCTTTTCCTAGTTTTCTAAAAACCAAGTGGTGACTCCAAATATGAAGCATCTCGTATCCCCCTGAGACCAATCATTTATCCCTGCCTAGTAAACAAAATGGATGTCCCATCCAGTAAAGTTGTCATGTCCCTCGGGATCAAAAAACACAGAGCCTCCCATGAGAGAGAGGAGGCAAAGGTCGCTCATAGTGGTGACTCCACTAGGGACTCAAGTTAGAGAGATCAATTCGAAAACAGTTATTTCTTATTACACTATACTCAATCATATAAAGCCCTTCACCATTGCATATGCACTACACATCATACGTGCACTATTGGTCCCTATCAACTGATGATGATGGAAAGTGATCCACCATGGTTCCACACCAGTCATGGGGTGATAGATTCAAATTTGTCACCTTTAGCCTTTACTTGTGGTTTTGCCGGACTCATCTGACCAGAGTTTATGACCCAAGTCCTAAAGGGGGGTAACCCGAGTTATCAAAAGAATGCTAGACTCACTGACCAGAGTCCGTAACCCTAGTCATTGGGGGGGCATTATCGCTAAAGGATCCCTTAGCCTTTATACCCTCGACTCAGCTCATGTAAATAAACCAATAGAAATCTCTACTAGGATCCTGCCAAGCTTTGCATGCTAGCCCTGATGCTGTCCATTTGACCTAACATTTATAAATGCTATGACACTTTTAGTTTCCATCATCGATTGACGTCATTATGTCCATTCTCATAGACTGCTCACACTTAGACTGTGTGATCCTTATTTACCTTACATAAGCCCAATGTGCAAGGAATGATAAGAATCATCCACCTCAGTATGAATAGCCTATGAGAACTAGAGAATAGTGACATCTTTCGATGACAGAACCTATGAGCGTCATCCATTTGTCCTTATTAGACCAAATAGATAGGTCAGGAATTCGACTAGATTGCAGACATTTATGTTAAAAGAATCAAATTGTAAACTATCAAATGATACTTTAATGCATGTTGGTAAATGTATCGAATATCGATGCGGGGAAATAATATTAGACCCTTTTTGTTGGCTATAGCCCCTGCGCACATGGGCGTATATGGACTATAGATGCCATTTGTCACCCAACGACTGGTCCCCACATTAACATTGTGTGATTACCTTGAGTGCATTTAAGCATTGTTCATTAGCTTACCTTTTAGCTCTAATCAATATAAATTGAAACATCCTAGTTTGAGAGTGGAACCATTGTCCCTTTTTGACTATTGGGTCAAAACCTACCTAGGAAAGGGACTAAATAATCATGTGGAGTAATAAGGTTGGAAGCGAGAGCTTGCTTGTGATTGGTTTCTTCCCTGTGCAAGAAATACTAACCAAATTTTATTCCTTTTTTTATTCATGCAGATATAATATACATATAAATAGCATGCACTAACTCACATTCTTCTTGCAGTCGTCCTACATTTTTACATGCATTCTCGCCTAATTCCTTTTCATGGGCACATCATGCACACACGATAACTTTCTATACTTTATGGCATGACAAGCATCAGTAATTCTTTCTTTTAGCTTATCTTATCGGTTACTAACCTTTTCTCTTTTATTGTGTTTTCTTTTCAAAGAGCATCATATGCTTCCTAATATGGTTCAATACACCAATAAATTCCTCGTAGCACATAACATAACATGTATTCATGTTATCCTTATTCCTCATACTAATTTCATCCTCTTGAATAGCATCATGCATCCATGCATACATCTTGTGATGATTGTACTCATACATGCATTTGCACTAACCCTATCATTTTGGCAATCATAAACCCCAAAAATCAACCCTAAAGGGAGAGTCAGAAACGGTTAGAATTCAAATGGCCGTACAATTTGGGAATCAAAGCCTCAAAGAGCACAAGAAGGAATCTGTTGCTAGTAGTGGCCTAACCGACATCCTCAAAGCTGAAATCAATGTCATCCTTTGAACTAAAATTGGGAAAATCCTCAATCAAACCCTAGATTCCAAGCATAAGATAATCCTCTTAAGTGGCAAGGGGGCATCTGACACTCATGGTCCTAAACTGAATAAAGGAAAAGGGGTTTTAAGCATGACTAAAAATACTAAAAATGATTATGAGTTTTACCAAGAGGAGCTTCCATAATCCTCATTTGGGGAAGCAAGAAACGATGAATCTGAACAAATAATGAAGAACCAAGAACTAGCCTACAGGATCACTCAACTTGAGGTTCTAGTGAAGGAAACCACAGACACCCTGACCAAAGGCTTCAATCAACTTTTCATGCTCATGAATGAACTCCTGCAAGATCACTCTAAGCAACCCTATCATTTTAAGCTTGATGAAGCTAAAAGTCAAGAAATGGATAACCATATTTCAGTGGATTATAATCTATTAAAGTTCATAGAATCACTTATTGACCGCCCTTTGACCTACGGGAAATCTTCAAAGCTCAACCAACCTCTCTCCATGATCTTTCAAACTCTTCAACACAGGAACCTTTTATAACCTCATGAGCCAAAACCACTGCCAAATCCACTACCACCTCATATCAACCCAAACCTTTACTGTCACTTCCATCAAATGCCTGGCCACACCACTGATACCTGTAGGACACTCAAAAATGTAGTCCAACACCTTATTGATTCTGGAAAAATTGATGATCCTCACAAAACATCAAGCATCAAAACTAACCCTTTGCCTGAATACCGAGACATACCCTGCACCAAAAATAAATCACTACCTAACCATTCAATCACACCATAATCAAACATCATCTCTTCTGGTCCACATGAATCTCAAGCAAGTGATGGAACACCTACCTTATGAATCCCACCTATCCTTTGGAATCCTACATCTGATCACCATAAGAAGGGAGAGAAAAAGGGAACCATGGGAATTTATCCTCTATGAAAGTCACAAACAAGTAGTATTAAAGCAACTAGAATGAAAAAGATCAATAAAACTCTTTTCTGATGTAAATAATGAACTCTTGCTTTGTTATTTTGCTAGTGTTGAATGTTTATGTGGTTTATCAAGCATCTTGGTGAATGTTAAATCATTTTTTTATCATTACCTTATAATCTATTAATCGTCTTTACCCACTTCACACTACATTAAAACTGCAAGTGTTCAATTGTTTCAACAGCCTCATTGAAAAATGATGAAAAAAATGAAAGGAAAAAATGAAAAGAAAAGAGAAAAGAAAGAATAAAAGATAAAAGCCCAGTTAGGTGCATAGAATCGCCTAAGCAAAAGGGGGCAAAAAAGAAATAATAATATGAGGCATGTACTTGAATGAATATTGTTAGATTAGATAAACATCATAGATCACATCTCATAAACACATGCATTTGCATAAAATAAGTACAAATCAATAAAAGAAGAGGGTAGTACGCTCTGCGCGCTAGTGAACTCCATGAAATACTCTTGTGCGCTAATCGTAGCAGTATACCAAGACTGATCAGTGGAAACAGGTACCTGTAAAGCAAAAGAAATCAGATAACGTATAAATTAAGGAAAGAGAAAACCCTCGCGGAGTCAAAAGACTAACATGAGTAGCATCTGTAGGCACTGCATCCGACAATGGTGTACCCACTCTATGTAAAGAGAAACATGCTCTTACTCCTGTAACGGATAGCCCGTATAATAGCGGAGGTGCCGTGTTCATAAAATCACCAAGAATGGCACCACTAGATCCCACACCACTGGCATATGTTGTCCCCTTAGTCCTAAGGCCACTTTACTCGTCAAAACGAGAAGAATCTAATCTCCTTCGATGACGTCCAGAACATTGTAGATAAACTCTCATAACTCATGTCATTTACTGTTTAATACTAACAAAGTTTGTTACATGCTTATATGAAAATAAAAAAATAAACACAGCTCAGGAGCATACCAGGTCAGAAGATGCTACCCTAGAAGTGGAGCGACCCTAGGATGCCCACAACCTTGGGATGCCCGTGAAGTCCCAGCTCTAGAACCCCAAAGGCTATAAAGGATCTACCTAAGGAGGTGGAGGAGGTGGAATAAATTCATTGGCCACAACATTAATCAATTGTGGCACCAAAGTCATCATATAAGAAAAATGAGCTCCCTTTAGGAAATCCTCAAAAGGATACCCTCTCTCAGCTCCATCGAGCTCCTCTCCAATAAGCTCTAGACCCTAAAATATGTCTCTGGGAGGAGCAATAGGAAATCTTCTCATGAATGATCCATCCCACCAGTGATAGACTCGCTCACCCAAGTACCACACCTTATCGACAAGGTCGGGTAGCAAAACCCTCCTTTATGCCAAGCACCAAGCCATACCCATCTCAATCGACCAGTCCTATCACTCCATCCACCAGCAGGGACAAATCTGCCTGAGAAACATATAAGCAAAAGGTTGTTAAAGAATGAAAAAGTGAAATCAAAATGCACCATACTTGATTGTGGGCCAACCTCCTTAAGAAACCCCTCGCCTCTACAGGACCTCGATCAAACCAGAAGTCTTCCTGATCCATCATGGAAGACGTGGAAAGCCACTCTCAGGCAAGCGCTCAGCAGTGGGATGAGGAAGAACCCCAAACTCATAATCCCAAACTTGTCAGGAATAAAGGAATGAAAACACCCAAAAATAAAATAATCCAAAAATAAAATAATCCAAAAAGTAAAAGACCACACTCACATCCAGCACAAATAAGAAGCTACAAATTCGTGAGCGTCCTCTATAAGCTGCATCCAGGCCAGAATACATGTGAGCAAAAGCAACTGTGCCCCAACTATACTTTGGCAAATCTCTTAAGTTCCTCAGAATAGGTAATAGCTATAAGAAGCTGGTGTCGGAGGCATTCGGAAAGATAACAGCACTAAGAAGGTAAAATAAAAAACACATGGCCAACTGCTCCGAGTTAAAACGACCCGCATCATACTCTAACCTAACTTTGTCCATAAGTTGTGTATATTAAATCAAATAGGAGCAGCCAGACTTTACAAAAGCAGTAACACCAAACAGATCCTTCAACCATCTATTCCTCATAACTATAGAGCTATACACCTCACTACTGAAAAGGACAGGTTCCCTAGAAAAATCCAGCCCGGTAATGACTCTAAAATCAAGTTGAGTGATAGTCATCTCCTCGAAAGGAAAATGGAATGTATGGGTAATTTCCATCCATCGCTCAATAAGAGCACACATCGCAACCTAACTCGATGCATATAAGCAGTGAGTAAGAGCAGGAATAATGCCATCAAAGCCCTTCCTAGTGACCATCTGCTTCACACACGGTGGAAGGCCTTGATAGTACGAGCTAACCTTATTAAAGCTACCAGGCAGCTGAATGATAGGCCCAGAGGACTACAACCAACAGACAGGAATACATATAGTGCACAGACAACAAGTGCTAAAATCAGACAACTGGAACTACATAGATAGTAAATGCTAAAATCAGACAATTAGAACTACATAGACAGCAAGTGCTAAAATTAGACAGATAGAGCTACACAGACAGTAAGTGCTAAGATCAGACAGCTAGAGCAACATAGACAGTAAGTGCTAAAATCAGACAACTAGAGATACACAGACAGCAAGTGCTAAAATCAGACAGCTAGAGCCACACAGACATCAAGTGCTAAAATCAGACAGCTAGAGCTACATAGATAGCAAATGCTAAAATCAGACAGGTAGATCTGTATAGATAGTGAGTACTAAAATCAAATAGCAAGAGCTACAACTAGAGCAACACATATAGCAAGTGTTGAGGTAGACAGCTAGAGCTACGACAAGTGCTAAAGCAAAAAAGGCAAAAGTTACAACTAGAGCTACATAGATACACAGATGCTAAAACAAACAGCAAGAGTTAAATTATAGCAAAAAACTCTACATAGCCAGAGCTAAGTAAGCAAATGGCAAAGGCTAAGAACTAAAACTACAATAAGAGATATCACAGTAAGAGATGAATAATGAGTAAATGAGTGAACTAATCGGACAACGATAAATAGTCCAAGCATGGGTCTCCAGGCTATAAATAACAGGGATCGGATTTCCTCGAGAAAGTCAAGGTGGATGAGAAGAGGCTCCACCACTGGTCCCAGCAGCCTCTATAACTCTAGCAGTAGAAGAAGTCTTTGCACAAGTCTGTCCAAAAACTGCCTTACCCTCTAAAATAAAGTCATCAAAAGAAAAAGAAGCAATGCTCACACCGCCTAAGTCACCGAGATTATCAAGAATAGGAGGAAAATCCATAATTCTCACATTGTGCGGAGCAATAGAACAACAATAGAACAAGAAAATAGAAGAAAAATGCTCTAAAAACTCAAAGAGAGCTCATAAAAGGTTAGAAAAATAGGTAAAAACCACCCCGAACTCGAAAATGAGTTCAATTTTAAAAAGTTGGACATGCCTCGGAGGCATGATCACACGCCCCAAGCACGTGATCACGTGCCCCAAGCACATGATCACATGCTATTCCAACCCTCACACGCTTCGAAACTTACACACGTGCACACCAAGACCCCTGCACACGCACTCCTAAGGTCCCGAACTTGCAGTTTACTGAAAAGACGCACAAAGAACGCGCATGAATTGCACAAACACGAGCGTTACATGTTTTAGGACACTGCGTTTGACATCACTGTCTCAAAAAATTGCATCATTTTTTAGGAAAAGAGAAACATGAAATAAAATCACACAAGCATATCATATCTATAATTGTTGCATCATCACATCATCGAAATAATATCCACAACATGACAAATGATGACATCATTACTGTATCATCACTACATCATCATTACTTAGTAGCATTTTCATCTAACGCATATGCACAAGTGTCATGCACACACTCCAAGACACATGAGACATATGCACACTTTAGATATGCCATGTATGCACTTTAAGACATGTACACATACTTTGAGAAATGTGCTTGCATTTAAAAAAACATGCACACACTTCAAAGCACATACGTATATGTGATGTGCACACACTACAAACACAGCCAGAGCTACAGTCATCACAACCAGAGCTATAGTTATCATTGTTATATCCACAGTCAGCACAACTAGAGCTATAGTCATCACAGCTAGAGTTATAGTCATCACAGCTAGAGCTATAAGTCATCACAACTAGAGCTATAGTTATCACCACTAGAGCCACAGTCATCACAGCTAGCGCTACAGTCATCACAGCTAGCGCTACAGTCATCACAGCCAGAGCTACAGTCATCATAGCTAAAGCTACAAGTTATTACAGCTAGAGCAATAGTTATCACCGCTAGGGCCATAGTCACCACAACCAGAGCTACAGTCATCATAGCAAGAGCTATAACTATCATAGCCAAAGACTATAGACACCACAGCAAGAGCTATAATCATAGCAATAATAACAGATGCTACAACAAGGGCTACAACCAGTAAAGCAAAAGCTACAGACACTATGATAAGAGCTACAACAAGAACAACAAACACTACAATAAGTACCAGATTGCCAAAAGGGAAGAGCAACTGCACCAATGAGCAAAAGCAAAAAACATCAAATCAGTTGAAGCAGCGAAACAAAGGGGAAGTCAGAATATACCCTGGCTCAAAATCATTGTCTAAGGACATAACCAATCCTAACTACAATTATTTTATTTTATCTTATAGGCTAAAGAAACTATGCAAGTTAAAGTAAATCCAAGTATGTAAAGGACAAAGTCACTTAGAAAGCGATACAACAAGGGTTACACAATATAGCAAGAGCTATAACCATAAGAATATAGCAAAGGCTATAGTTTCAAAGCATACAATATGCAGTAATGGCAACATTAACAATCAACAGAAATTATAACAACAAGGAAGAACAGAAAATATCTAAAATCGACAAGTGCCACCATCGTCACCACCTTTATACCAAGGAGTGCCCTCTTCCTTCTCTCTCTTTAAAACATACATCTGCATTTGCATTCATACATTAAAAATAAAATAAAAATAATAACGACTCTTTTCTTACATTTTTGCAAACTTCATCTCTGCCATGAATTGCATATATCAAAGTTGAGTGAGCTAATTTCAATTACTATAATCTTCCTTTAATGCTCATTTTGCAATTTCCCTGAGCACGATCAACATCTCTAACTTAGGACTTTTTAAACTTTAATCAATATAATGCTTGCCTACCACCTGGATGGACGAAGAACATGCAAGACAAAACCTATAAAGGACATCGATGAGCAAAATAAATTACAATTATCAAGAAAACTTTCAGAGAGGCTAGTAATCTCAAGACCATACTTACCTACTCCAATGCTCAAAATTAAGTACGCGTATTCAAAGAACTCCTTGACGGCATTCGTGCTGACTGATAAAAGGTGGGGAATGCTTGAGAAGAGAAAAATAAAGAGAAAAATAAAGGCACGGAAAGCAAAGCAAAAAATAATAATAACGATAAATCTTCACACGACCTTTCGGTAGTATCCATGCTTAGTAATACGGGAATAGTGGGGGGTACTAAAGAAAGGAAATCCCTGCACAAAAATAAATAATGTATGGTCAGTCATCACTTTCCTGCACAAAAGCCTCCTGATAATCAAAATTTATGCTATTCATCTACATTCTTTGTAAGTTTCATCTCCCAACATTCTTCTAAAATTCACTTAGCAAGCTTGCTCTCCACTTGGTAACACAAACAGTCCTGACCACGAGTTGTGGATCATGTTTTTGAATTGTTAAGATAAGCATTAACTCAAGGTTATCATAGTTAAGATAACTCAAATGCTCTAATACATGCAACTTTTGGCATCGAAGGATCAATTGCAAGAATTCAAGAATAAAAGCACTCAATTAACTGTGACTAATTCAATGAATAAATTCAAGAATAAAAAATTCTTTTCAAACAAAGTAATAATGAACTCATGCTCACATGTTCATATGTGCCGTCTCAGGACTTCGAGCTGCAATCGGCCAATAAAGATCCAAAAATCATCATCGCTGATCAAGATCAAGAGGCATCTACAAGAAGATAGAAACAAAAGAACTTTGAGCCGCAATTAACCAATATAAACCCAAAAATCTTCAGCAAACGATCAAGATAAAAAAAACACATACAAAAACATTCAATAAGAATTTGTCAAGATCCAAGAGCATCTGCTACAAAGCCAAAAGGTAATAAATCACAACTGTACCAAGCAGGATCATAATCACAACTGATCACTTCTACTTAACACCTAAAGAGGTGAGAGTAGTATTAGGCACTGCTAGAGAGTGTCAAATACACTTAACACGACTAGAGAGTATTAAGAACCCTTAATATTGCTAAAGAGTGCTAATCGGGTGCGAATCGTATTTAACACTGCTAGAGAGTGTCAAATACACTTAACACGACTAGAGAGTGTTAAGAACCCTTAACACTACTAGAGAGTGTTAATCGGGTGCGAATTGTATTTAGCACTACTAGAGAGTGTTAATACAATTAACATGACTAGAGAGTGTTAAGAACCCTTAACACTGGTAGAGAGTGTTAATCGAGTGAGGTAGCATTGCTACGTTGCACCACACCAATTAGGTGATCGTAGCGCTACCTAACAGCCCTGAATAGCTGAAGGAGACATTGACACCAATTAGGTGATCTTATCACTACCTAAACCCCTAATCAAGTGAGGGTATCTTTGCTAGCGAACTCCTTAACATTGCTAGAGAGTGTTAAGTATTCCTCAACATTACAAGAGAATGTTAAGGACCCCTAACATTGCTAGGGGATGTTAAGAACCCTTAAGGACCCCTATCAAGTACGATGCCTAAAGGTATGGTCATTGCATTTGCATACATATGCTTCCATATCATGTGCTTTATTGTATATCACTATCACGTGCTTATCTCACTTACTTGAATCATCTTGTGTGAAGAAATGCATCATTCTAGGTGTATCCCAAACTGCATCATTTTTCATTATACATTTCGCACTGCATCTCCCATATATCATTATCATTTTGTGTGAATCGCGTGATCACATGATAGGCGCATGGTCGCGCGTAAAAACACGTGATCACGTGCCCCATGCACGTGATCATGCGCTCTTCTAACCCTCACACACTCTAAAACTCACACACTGAGACCCCTGCACATGCACTCCTAGGGTCCCGAACTTGCTTTTTACTGAAAAGACGCACGAATCACGCAAACAGGAGCATTGCATGTTTTAGGACATTGCGTTTAACATCACTGCCTCAGAAAATTGCATCATTGCTCAAGAAAAGAGAAAAACAAAATAAAATCACACAAGTATATCATATCTATAACTATTGCATCATCACATCACCAGAATAATATCCACAGCATGACAAATGATGACATCATTATTGCACCATTACTATATCATCACTGCATCATCATTGCTTAATAGCATTTTTTTCTGACACATACACACACGTGTCATGCACACACTCCAAGACACGTGAGACAAATGCACACTTTTAGATATGCCTATGTACGCACTTGGAGACACGTGTACATACTTCGAGAAATGTGCATGCATTTTAAAAAACACGCACACACTTCAAAGCACATATGTATATATGCATGTGCACACATTGCAAACACAGCTAGAGCTATAGTCGTCATAGCTAAAGCTACAAGTCATCACAGCCAGAGCTATAGTTATCACAGCTAGAGCCATAGTCATCACAGCTAGAGCTACATCCATCACAGCTAGAGCGACAGTCGTCATAACTAAAGCTACAAGTCAACACAACCAGAGCTATAGTTATCACTGCTAGAGCCATAGTCACCATAGCTAGAGCTATAGCCATCACAGCAAAAGCTATAACAATCATAGGCAGAGACTATAGACATCACAGCAATAACAACAGATGCTATAATAAGAGCTACAAACACTACGATAAGAGCTATAACAAGAACAACAGACACTGCAATAAGTGTGAGATTGTCGAAAGGGAAGAGCAACTACACCAATGAGCAAAAGCAAGAAACATCAAATCAGCAGAAGCAGCGCAGCAAAGGGAAAGTTAGAATTTACCCAGGCTAAGAATCATTGTCTAAAGACATAACCAATCCTAACTATAATTCTTTTATTTTATCTTATAGGCTAAAGCAACCATGCAAGTTAAAGCAAATCCAAGCATGTAAAGGAGAAAGTCACTCAGAAAGTGATACAACAAGGGTTATGTAACATAGCAAGAGCCGCAACCGTAAGAATATAGCAAATTCTATAGTTTCAAAGCATACAATATACAGCAATGGCAACATCAACAGTCAATAGAAATGACAACAACAAGGAAGAAGAAAAAACATCAAAAATTGACAAGTGCCTCCATCATCACCACCTCTATACCAGGGAGTTCCCTCTTCCTTCTCTCTCTCTAAAACATGCATCTACATTTGCATTCATACATTAAAAATAAAATAAAAATAATAACGGCTCTTTTCTTACATTTTTACAAACTTCATCTCTACCACAAATTACATATATCAGAGCCAAGTGAGCTGATTTCAATTATTATAATCTTCCTTTAATGCTCATTTCACAATTTCCCAAGCACCATCAACATCTCTAAGTCAGGACTTTTTAAACTTTAATCAATATAATGCTTGCCTACCACCTGAATGGATGAAGAACACACAAGACAAAACTTATAAAGGACATCAATGAGCAAAATAAATTACAGTTATCAAGATAACTTTCAGAGAGGTTAGTGATCTCAAGACCATACTCACCTACTCCAATGCTCAAAATTGAGTATGAGTATTCAAAGAACTCCTTGATGGCATTCGCGCTAAGTGACAGAAGGTGGGGAATGCCTGAGAAGAGAAAAAAAGGGAGAAAAATAAATGCAGGGAAAGCAAAGCAAAAAATGATAATAATGATAAATCTTCGCGCGACCTTTCGGTGGTATCCATGCTTAGTAATACAGGAATGGAAAGGGGTACCAAAAAAAAGAAATCCCTACACAAAAATAACTAATGTATGGTCAGTCATCACTTTCCTTCTCAAAAGCCTTTAGATAATTGAAATTTATTCTATTCATCTACATTCTTTGTAAGTTTCATCTCATTACATTCTTCTGAAATTCACTTGGGAAATTTGCGCTCCACTTGGTAACACAAATAATCTTAACCATGAGTTGTGGATCATGTTTTTGAATTATTAAGATAAGCATTAACTCAAGGTTATCATAGTTAAGATAGCTCAAATGCTCCAATACATGCAACTCTTGGCATCAATGGATCAATTGTAAGAATTCATGAATAGAAGCACTCAATTAACTGTGACTAATTCAATGAATAAATTCAAGAATAAAAAATTCTTTTCAAATAAAGTAATAATGAACTCATGCTCACATGTTCATATGTGCAGTCTCAAGATTTTGAGCTACAACTAGCCAATAAAACTCTAAAAATCATCATCATCAATCAAGATCAAGAAGCAACTACAAGAAGATCAAAATAAAAGAGGAACTTTGAGCTACAACAAGCCAATAAAAATCCAAAAATCATCATCGTCGATCAAGATCAAGATCAAGAGGCATCTACAAGAAGATCAAAATAAAAGAAGAACTTTGAGTTGCAACCGACCAATACAAATCCAAAAGTCTTCAACAAACGATCAAGATCAAGAAAACACATACAAGAACATTTAATAAGAATTTGTCAAGATCCAAGAGCATCTGCTACAAAGCCAAAAGGTAATAAATCACAACTGTACCAAGCATGATCCCAATCACAATCACAACTGATCACTTATACTTGACACCTAAAGAGGTGAGAGTAGTATTAGGCACTACTAGAGAGTGTCAAATACACTTAACAAGACTAGAGAGTGTTAATCTGATGCGAATCATATTTAACACTACTAGAGAGTGTCAAATACACTTAACACGACTAAAGAGTATTAAGAACCCTTAATATTGCTGGAGAGTGTTAATTGAGTGCGAATTGTATTTAGCACTGCTAGAGAGTGTAAAATACACTTTAACACGACTAGAGAGTGTTAAGAACCCTTAACACTGCTAGAGAGTGTTAATCGGGTGCGAATCGTATTTAACACTGCTAGAGAGTGTCAAATACACTTAACACGACTAAAGAGTGTTAAGAACCCTCAACACAACTAGAAAGTGTTAATCATGTGAGGTGGCCTTGCTACTTTGCACGATACTAATTAGGTGATCGTAGCGCTACCTAATAACCCTGAATAGATGAAGGAGATGTCAACACCAATTAGGTGATCTTAGCAATACCTAAAACCCAAATAAGGTGAGGATAGCATTGCTAGTAAACTCCTTAACACTGGTAGAGAATGTTAAGTATTCCTTAACATCACAAGAGAATGTTAAGTACCCTTAACATTGCTTGGGGATGTCAACCCTGGATACTGCTAAAGAGTATCAAGTACAATGCCCAAAGGTGTGGTCATTGCATTTGCATATGTATGCTTGCATATCATGTGCTTAATTGTATATCAATATCATGTGCTTGTCTCACTTACTTGAATCATCTTGTGTGAAGAAATGCATCATTCTATGTGTATCCCAAACTGCATCATTTTGCGTGAAAAAAAAGCATCACTACCACGCTTGTGTGAAACTTGCATTCATTCTTTGCATGAACCCTGAAATTGCATCATGCATTTTGCATTTTGTATTGCATTATACATTTCATATTGCATCTCACATCTCGTATATATCATTATCATTTTGTGTGAACCCCGAAAATGCATCTTGTGTGAATTAAAAAAATGCATTTTGCATGAATCCCGAAATTGTATTTTGTGTGAAACCTAAAATTGCACTTTGTATGAATCCCAAAATTGCATCTTGCATGAATCCTGAAATTGCATCTTGTGTGAAACCTGAATTGCATTCCTGTGTGAACCCCAAATAGCATTCTTGTGTGAACCCCAAATTACATATTGCATGCATCCCAAACTACATCCTACATGACAGCCAAATCACCAAGCAATAATGAAGATTGAATTACAAATAATAAAAACTAGACAAACATCTAAAGACAACACTGCACTGAGGTAAGTGCCTCTCTCCTCAAAAAAATTTTTGCATTTTTGCCTTGCTTCGCGTGTATTGACATCAGTGCTAAGAGGCTATGCAACGCACGCGAAGCAAGGGGCAACTGTCATACATTAAATTTTGACTGTCCCCAAAAAGGTCCAATGATGAAAATATTCATCTGAATATGACAAATGTATGCTCATTTGTACCGCTTCTGAAGCATGCCGTGATTCTGAAAAGCCCAAACCGATCAAAATCGGCTACTGAATCATTAAGTCATACTATTATTTTATAAATTATGAATTCACAGAATGATAAGTAGCTCATTTCGAGCAACTGACACTTAAAATGTATAACTCGTTAGACCGGTGTTCATCTCATAAGACCGGAGTTCAACTTTATGAAAATTAAAAGTTGATTTTTGATGAAATGAACATTAGAAACATGTCTGAAAGCTCCAAAAACCTCCAGAAGTGACCCTGAAATAGTGCACGTAATCCCGAGAAGTAGCGCATGAGCAAATTTATACCATGTGACCACACCCAAACACACATTGCTTACACATAAAAATGAAAATCAATTTTGAAAAAACAAACATTAAAAACGCATCTGGGAGGTCCAAAAACCCTAAAAAAACACCCCCAGAATAAAATGATTGGAGCCTGGGAAGGCCTTGCATATGATCACGCACTAGAGGCGTGATCACGTGCTCCGGTACACATGCACACGTGTAAAAGTGCGTACACACATGCCTTGGGAGGCATGATCACATATTTTTTGACACTTTTTCCTATAAATATTGGTCTCTGCCTCCCATTTTGAAGGGGGCCTACATACACTGAAACACTGTTGAGTTGAAGACTTAGGAGTCCCAATTTACACACTTTTGGCTCACCCACTACATTTTCGTAGGATTTTGTAGACAGCTTTTTGAACCAAACCCACCCTCATCTTTGTCAAAGCACACTTCAAAGGTATACTAATTTGCATTACGCACAGCATTTTCAAAAATCCAATGAAGCTAAAGCTTCAAAAACATAAAATGAGCTCAGTCAAATCTGAGGACTAAATAATCATTTTTGCACATTTATTTTGTTGTTCTGCATTTTATTTTATCATCACTAGTAGTTGAGAAATTATTGTGATCTATGTGATGAGACTAGAAATTTTCATGTTGATTAAACAATTTATGCTCTATTTTGCTCATAATAAACTATCATTTGACATCAATATGCTTTCAATAAACATGAAAGCTTACCTATCTTAGCTAAAGCTTCGATATTGCAGTCTAATGATGCAATCATCATTATTTATTATTTATCTTATCATTTAGATATGCTTTACAATAATTCCTATAAGAGCATGAACTATGTGCATCTGTTTAATCATTCATGATGCATCAATCATCTTTTTTGTGCTTATCTACTGTCCGAGTGGATCAATAGTTAGAATTGCACATAGTTGTGCTAACCTCTATCTTGCAGGTGTTTTCTATATTAGGACTAGATTTACATTTTTGTACCTTTTTTCCTCTTAAATGTATTTACTAGGAAAGCCTTATAAATAATCATGTTGAATTTCTCTTATTTTCCGTTATTATCATATGCTTGTGTGAATGTGCATATATCAACGATCATTACCAAAACTAGGGTGCTACAGTAGCCATGTATTGAGTATTATAATGAGAAATAGCCAAAAAGTATATGAGATCTCCTGTGCTCAGAATCTTAACTAGGGACGGTACTCATGAAGTGACTTGATATCGTCCCTTTTATCTTTTCCTAGTTTTCTAAAAACCAGGTGGCGACTCCAAACACAAAGTGTCTTACATCCCCTCAAGACCAATCATTTGTCCCTATCCCGTAAATATAATGGATGTCCCATCTGGTAAAGTTGCCATGTCCCTTGGGATCAAAAAACACAAAGCCTCCTATAAGAGAGAGGAGGCAAGGGTCGCTCATAGTTGTGACTTTACTGGGGACTCTGGTTAGAGGGATCAATTCAAAAATGGCTATTTCTTATTACATTATACTTAATCATATGGAGCCATTCACCATTGCATATGCACTACACATCACACATGCACTAGTGGTCCCTATCAACCGACGATGATAGAAGTGATCCACCATGGTTCTACACGAGTCATGGCATGACCGATTCAGATTTTTCACCTTTAGCCTTTACTCGTAGTTTTGCTGGACTCATCTTACTAGAGTTTGTCACCCAAGTCCTAAAGGGGGGTAACCTGAGTTATCAAAAGAATGCTAGACTCACTGACCGGAGTCCGTAACCCTAGTCATGGGGGGGCATTCTCACTAAAGGAGCCCTTAGCCTTTATACCCTCGACTCAGCTCATGTAAATAAACCAACAGAAATCTCCATTAGGATCTCGCCAAGCTGTGCATGCTAGCCCTGATGCTATTCATTTGACCTAACATCCTTAAATGCTATAACACTTTTAGTTTTCATCACCGATTGACGTCATTACGTCCGTCCTCAAAAACTGCTCACACTTAGACTGTATCATCCTTGTTTACCTTGCATAAGCTCGATGTGCAAGGAATGATAAGAATCATCCACCTCAGTATGAATAGACAATGGGAACTGGTGAATAGTGACATCTTTCGATGACAAAACCTACGAGCGTCATCCATTTGTCCTTATCAGATCAAATTAATAAGTCTTGAATTTGACTAGATTGTAGACATTTATGTTGAAAGAATTAAATTATAAACTATCAAATGATACTTTAATGTC
This sequence comes from Mallotus repandus, assembly GCA_949671775.1. Taxonomy (NCBI): domain Eukaryota; kingdom Viridiplantae; phylum Streptophyta; class Magnoliopsida; order Malpighiales; family Euphorbiaceae; genus Mallotus; species Mallotus repandus. Next base: position 35,387 of record CATIWM010373807.1, read on the forward strand.
TGTTAGTAAACATATCGAATATCAATGTGAGGACATGAAATTAGACCCTTTTTGTTGGCTATAGCCCCTGCGCACACGGGCGCGTATTGACTATAGACGCCATTTGTGACCCAACGATTGGTCCCTACATTGACATTATGTGATTACCTCGAGTGCATTTAAGCATTGTTCCTTAGCTTACCTTTTGGTTCTAATCAATATAAATTGAAGCAGCCTAGTCTGAGAGTGGAACCATAGTCCCATGTTGACTATTTGTTAAAACCCACCTAGGAAATGGACTGAATAACCAGTTGGAGTAACAAGGTTAGAAGTAAGAGCTTGCTTGTGATTGGTTTGTTCCCTGTATAGGAAATACTAACCAAATTTTATTCCTTTTTTTTATTCATGCAGATATAATATACATGTAAATAGCATGCACCAACTCACATTCTTCTTACAACCATCCTGTATTTTTGCATACATTCTCACCATATTCCTTTGCATGGGCACATCATGCACACATGATAACTTTTCTATACCTTAGGCATGACAAGCATCAATAATTCTTTCTTTTAGCTTATCTTATCGATTAATAACCTTTTCTCTTATGTTGTGTTTTCTTTTTAAAGAGCATCATATGCATTCCTAATAAGGTTCCATACACCAATAAATTCCTTATAGCAGATGACATAACATGCATTCATGTTATCCTTGTTCCCCATACTAATCTCATCCTTTTGAATAGCATCATGCATCCATGCATACATCTTCTAATGATTGAACTCATACATGCATTTGCACTAACCCTACCATTTTTCCAGTCACAAACCCCAAAAGCAATCCTAAAGAGAGAGTAAAAAATGGTTAGAATTCAAAATGGTCGAACAATTTGGGAATCAAAGCCTCAAAGAGCATAAGAAGGAACCTGTACTTGGTAATGGCCTAACCGACATCCTCAGAGCTGAAATCAAGGCCATCCTTTGAATTGAAATCGAGAAAATCCTCAATCAAACCCCAGATTTTGAGGACAAGATGATCCTCTTAAGTGGCAAGGGGGCATCTAACACTCATGGTCCCAAATTGAACAAAGGAAAAGGGGTCTTAAGCATGTCTGAAAATACTGAAGATGATTGTGAGTTTTACCAAGAGGAGCTTCCACAATCCTCATTTAGGGCAGCAAGCATCGATGAATCTGAACCGATAATGAAGAACCAAGAACTAGCCACCAAGATCATTCAACTTGAGGTTCTAGTGAAGGAAAACACTAACACACTGACCAGAGGCTTCAATCAACTTTTCATTCTCATGAATGAACTTATGCGAGATCACTCCAAGCAACCCTATCGATCTAAGCTTGATGAAGCTAAAAGTTAAGAAATGGGCAACCAGAGTTCAGTGGATTATAATCTGTTGGAGTTCCTAGAATCACTTATAGACTGCCCTTTGACCTAAGAAAAACCTCCAAAGTTCAACAAACCTCTCTACATGACCTTTCAAACTCTTTGACACAGAAACCTTTTACAACCTCGTGAGCCAAAACCACTGCTAAATCCACTACCACCTCATATTAATCAAAACCTCTATTTTCACTTCCATCGAATGTCTGGCCACGCCACTAACACCTGTAGGACCCTAAAAAATGTAGTCCAAGACCTTATCAATTCTCAAAAAATTGATGATCTACAGAAAACATCAAGCGTCAAAACTAACCCTTTACCTGAATACTGAGACATACCCCGCACAAAAAACAAATCACTACCTAACCATTCAATCACACCATAATCAAACATCATCTCTTCTGGTCCACATGAATCTCAAGCAAGTGATGGAACACCTACCTCATGAATCCCACCTATCCTCTAGAATCCTAAATCTGATCACCATAAGAAGGGAAAGCAAAAGGGAACCATGGGAATTTATCCTTTGTAAAAGTCACGAACAAGTAGTATCAAAGTAGCTAGAATGAAAAAGATCAATGAAACTCTTTTCTGATGTAAATAATGAACTCTTGCTTTGTTATTTTGCTAGTGCTAAATGTTTATGTGGTTTATTAGGCATCTTGGTTAATGCTAAATCCTTTATTTGTCATTACCTTATAATCTATTGATTTTCTTTACTCACTTCACACTCCATTAAAACTGCAAGTGTTCAATTCTCGCAACAGCCTCATTCAAAACAAAAAAGCAAAATGATGAAAAAAAGAAGAAAAAAGAAAGAAAAAATGAAAAGAAAGAATAAAAGATAAAAACCCAACTAGGTGCATAGAACCGCCAAAGCAAAAGGGGGCAGAAAAGAAAAAATAATATGAGGCATGTATATGAATGAATGCTTACTATAAGCCACTCTTCGATTCATCATTAGATTATAAGGAGTATAAATAAGCAAGCTGCTAAACTTGCATTCTGCCTAACTTAGCATACATTCATGAAGATCCCTGGTTTCTCCCTCAGATGTATTGATCCTCCTATTACCAATACTGATCCTAGAACTACTAATTGTTTGACTCCCCCCAACATGGTCACTCACAGTAGAGTTGCCACTATGAGCGACCTTTTCCTCCTCTCTCTCGTGGGAGGCTGTGTTTTTTTATCCCGAGGGACATGGAAACTTTATCGAATGGGACATCCATTCCGTTTATGGAATAAGGACAAATGATTGGTCTCTGGGAGATGCGAGACACTTTGTGTTTGGAGTCACCACTTGGTTTTTAAAAAACTAGGAAAAGATGAAAAGGATGACATGGAGTCACTCAACAAGTACCGTCCCAGTAGAGATTCTGAGCCCGGGAGATCTTATATACTTTTTGGCTATTTCTCATTATAATACTCAATACATGGCTACCACAACACCCTAGTTTCAGTAATAATAGTTTATATATGTACATTCACACAAGCATATAATAATAACGGAAAATAAGAGAAATTTAGCATGATTATTTACAAGGATTTCCAAGTAAATACATTTAAGAGAGGAAAAAAGGTACAAAAATGTAAATCTAGTCCTGATCTTAAAAACACATGCAAGACAGAGGTTAACATAACTATGTGTAATTCCATCTTTTCATCCACTCGGACAGCAGATAAGCTCAAAAAAAAAGATGATTGATGCATCATGAATGATTACACAGATACACATAGTTCATGCTCTTATAAGAATTATTGTAAAGAATTTCTAAATGATAAGATAAATAATAAATAATGATGATTGCATCATTAGACTGCAATATCAAAGCTTTAGCTTAGATAAGTAAGCTTTCATGTTTATTGAATGCATATTGATGCAAAATGATAGTTTATTATGAGCAAAACAAATCAGAAATTATTCAATCAGCATGCAAATTGCCAATCTCATCACATATATCGCAACAATTTTTCAACTGATGGCGACGACAAAATAAAATGCAAAATAATAAAATAAACGTGCAACAATGCTTATTTGGTCCTCAGGTTTGACTGAGCGCATTTTATGTTTTCGAAGCTTTAGCTTCACTGGATTTTTAAGTTGTCCTCATCTAAAGGTTGAAAATGATGTGTGTAATACAAATTCGTATACCTTTAAAGCGTGCTTTGACAAAGATGAGGGTGGGTTTGGTTTAAAAGCGGTCTAAAAAATCCTACGAAAATGCAGTGGGTGAGCCAAAAGTGTGTAAATTAGGACTCCTGAGTCTTCAATTTGGTAGTATTTCATTGTTTATAGGCCCCCCTTAAAATGGGAGGTAGAGACCACTATATATAGAGAAAAGTGTTAAAAAATACATAATCACGCATCCCAAAGTGCATATGTGTGCGCTTTTATGCGTGTGCACGTGTACCGAAGCATGTGATCATGTTTTCTACACATGATCATGCCTCTGGTGCATGTGATTATGAGTTGGATGCCACTGTGAGCGACCGTGTTAGGGGGCCTTCCCTCTCTCATGGGTAGGCTTTGTGTTTTTCGATTCTGAGGGACATGGCAACTTTACCAAATGGGACATCCGTTCCATTTTTGGGATAAGGACAAATTATTGGTCTCGGGGGGATGCGAGACACTTTGTGTTTGGAGTCACCACTAGGTTTTTAGAAAACCAGGAAAAGATGAAAGGGACGACATCGGGTCACTCAACGAGTACCGTCTTTAACAGAGATTTTAAGCCTGGGAGATCTCATCTACTTTTTGGGTATTTCTCATCATGATACTCAATATATGGCTACCGCTGCACCCTAGTTTTGGTAATGATAGTTGATATATGCACATTCACACAAGCATAGGATAATAATAGAAAATAAGAGAAATTCAGCATGATTATTTATAAGGCTTTCTTAGTAAATACATTTAAGAGAAAAAAAAAAGGTACGTAAATGTAAATCTAGTCCTAATCTAGAAAACACCTGCAAGATAAAGGTTAACATAACTATGTGTAATTACATCTATTCATCCACTCGGACAGCTGATAAGCACAAACAAGATGATTGATGCATCATGAATGATTAAACAAATGTACGTAGTTCATGCTCTTGCAGGAATTATTATAAAGCATTTCTAAATGATAAGATAAATAATAAATAATGATGATTGCATCATTGGACCGTAATATTGAAGCTTTAGCTTAGATAGGTAAGCTTTCATGTTTATTGAATGCATATTGATGTAAAATGATAGTTTATTATGAGCAAAACATAGCAGAAATTATTCAATCAACATGCAAATAGCCAATCTCGTCACACAGATCATAATAATTTCTCAACTATTGCCGACAACAAAATAAAATGCAGAATAATAAAATAAATGTGCAAAAATAATTATTTAGTCCTTATATTCGACTAGGCTCATTTTATGTTTCTGAAGCTTTACCTTCGACCACACTATAAATTTGCTCATGCGCTATAAATTTGCTTATGCGCTATAAATTTGCTCATGCGCTACTTCTTAGGATTACGCATACTATTCCAAGGTCACTTTTGGAAGTTTTTGGGGCTTTCAGACTTTTTTTTTGACATCTGTTTCATCAAAAATTGACTTCCAATTTTCACAAAGTTGAACTATGGTCTTATGAGATGAACACCGGTCTGACGAGTTGTATATTTTGAGCGACGGTTGCTCGAAATAAGCTACTTATCATTCTAATAATTCATAATTTGTAAAATTAGGGTATGATTTAATGATTCGGTAGTCGATTTTGCTCGGTTCAGGCTTTTCAGACTCACGGCACACTTCAATAATGGTACAAATGAATAGATACTTGTCATATTTGGAGGAATATTTTCATCATTGGACATTTTTGCGGAAAGTCAAAATTTAATGTATGACACCAATGAACACCAAAACACCAAAATTTTAACTAAAAATAAACCAAAAATCAACAAAAATTATAAAAACCTACTTTTTATGGAATTTAAGTAAATTACCAACATTCAAGAATAAAATAAACACTTTAACTTATAAAAACATAACAATTTAGTGCTCAAAATTCACTATTTTTCGCACTTATCAGTGGCGAATTGCCATGGTGAAACTATTAGGATCAATGGAAAGGTCAGGGTTGGTAGTAAAAGAAATAAACAATGTGGTGTGGGTGAGATTGGCTTTACATCTTATTTTAGCAAAAGTAGATGGGTGAAGATTCATGTGATGAGTACGTTGTGGTGGTTCATTCGGTTGGAAAGTGGAATCTATATTGGTTGCCGAAGGTAGTGGTAAATCAACAAAAAGTTAAAGGTTGTCAGGATTGGAAACTTAGTAATGGCGTTTAGATAGGATAGTGTTTGGTGTATTGGATTGAGTTGATGGAGAAAGGGATGTGGTTGGTTTTAGTGAGGAGGGAACCAAAGATAGAGATAAGGAAGGATGGTTGGAAGAAGAATAAGATGAAGAAGGAAGAGACATACCTAAGCAAGACTCCTTGGAAGAAGTGAATTGTGATAATAGTAGTTGAAGCGGCAACCAAGGAACGTCATTGAAGTTGGAATTGGATTGAGACTGAGATGGTGGTTCGGATGGGGACACTATCTTGAAGGGAAAAATATGCTCATCAAATTGGACATGTTTAGACATATATATTTTTCCCGTCTCTGTATCATAACACCTATATCCATGATAATGAGGAGAATACCCCCAAAAAAATACATTGTTTTGTTCTAAAGGAAAATTTGTGTTGATTAAATGGTCTTAATAAAGGATAAACAGCACAACCAAAAACCCTTAAGAATAAAAAAATATGGTGACCTTTTATACAATATCTGGAATGGAATTTGTTGAATAGAGTCTGTGTTGGCATTCTATTCATCAAAAAAAATTGCAATTTCAAAAGCAAAATGCCAAAATTTAAAAGGTGTACCCGAATGTCCAAGTAATGTGAGACTAATATTAACTATATGGCATATTTTTTGTTCAGCAATCCCATTTTGTTCATAGGTATGAGGACATGCTAAACAATGTAAAATACCATTAGTTTGAAAAAATTTGAATAATGGTCAAAATTCACCACCCCAGTCCGAATTAAAGGACTTAATGGAACAATTAAATTATTTTTCAATAACAGCTTTAAATTGATAGAACACTTGAGGAATATCACTTTTATTTTTAATTGGAAATAACCAAGTAACCAAAGAAAAGTCATCAATAAAAATAACAAAACAAAATACTTGTCTTTATGGGAAGATGCAATTGGAACAGGACCCCAAACATCAGAGTGTATTAATTCTAATGGATGAGAACTACGATGATAAGTGGATGGCAAGGTCTTGCGGTGCAATTTTCCAAGGTGACAGGTATGGCAGGAATCAAGAGATGAAGGAGTCTTGTGAGCATAAAGTAAATGAAATTGATGAAGAAGATGACTACCAACATTTTTATTTGGATGTCCCATACGAGCATGCCAAGTTTCTAAATTAGCAAGATAGGCTACAACACCAGGAGAGAGAGTGTGAAAGGATGGTTGCAACTTGTACAATCCCATTTCACTCTTTCCTTTGAGAAGAACTTTCTTGGTCTATTGATCTTTAACAAAGCAATGATCAGGGTAAAATTCAAAAAAAATAGTTATTATCACAGCATAATTTTTTAACAGATAATAATGGTTTCGTAATTTAGGGAACATGTAAAATATTTTTAAGATGCAAAGAATTTTTTGAAGATGGAATTATACTAGAACCAATATGAGCAATAGGAAGGTGACAACCATTACCAACAATAACCTTGTCATTACCCTTATATTCATCGGCAAGACTGAGTGATGCAAGGTCTGGAGTGATGTGATTACTAGTTCTAGTATCAGGGTACCATTCTGAATATGGTGGAGACCCTAACAGTGATATGTTGTCTTATGAATGAGGAAGAAAACCAGAAGATGATCAAGGATCATACTGCCTATTATTGACGCTAGAAGGTTTTGATTTAATTAAAGAACCAAAATGAAATCTACGCTCAAGTCTTGTATGGTTATTATAGCCACATATTTGACATAAAAGTCGGCTATTATTCTGACTAGAGTAATTATAATTACCTCAGCCTAGATACACATTGGTGCATTAACCACATCCTCTACCACAGGACTGAGAAAAAAAGGTAGAGTGTTGGGCAGTATGAACGATAGGAAGGGAGGCGGACTGTTGTTGAGTCTTAAAGAGCAACTCATATGAAACGAGTTAGTCGAGAAGTTCATGGAATGAAGCCACTTCAGCCCTTTGCTGTAGAGCACCGATGGCCCCATTAAAATAAAATCCTAACTGACGAAAGATGATGGCATTAAATTCTACTAGAGAAATTGATTGCCCTGCCAATGCAAGTGAATCGGCAATCTTCTTGGCTTGGAAAAGATATTCAAAAATAGACTTGTTATCTTTTTTTAAATTATGAAGTTCAATATACATCTGTGTTTTTTGGGCATTGTTAATAACTTGAAAAGCAACCTCTAATGCTTTCCATACAGCATTTATAGAATTCAATCCAAGAAGGTGAGGATATACTTCTTCTGAAATGGAAGCAAGGAGCCAAGAAAATAATAACTGGTCTTTGTTGAACCACATGCCATTATTAGGTTCAGAAGTTTAAGAATCATAATTAATAATCTCTTTTGACGGAGGAGGTTCTGACCCATCGAGAATTCCATGGAGGTTATAGAAGTTAAGGAGGGGTTGGAATTGTAGCTTCCATGGTATGTAGTTTTTTTAGTTTGGTTTTATAGAAAATGTATGTTGGATATGAGAAGGTGTGGTAGAAGTTGGGGAAAGGATAGAAGGTAATGTCATTGTTTGAGTAGAGGAAGGTACAGATGAGATTGAGGTAGAAGAAGCAGAAGAATTGGTGGCCATATTTTCCATTTTGCTATATTTTTTGTTAGGGTATCTACTCTGATACCATCTTGAGAATAATGTGATCTGAGATTAATTGATATCATGATACAACAGAAGTACATATAGATACAAGAGTCCTAGCCTAGATAAGAGATACAATCATAAGCTAGGATAGACAATAAGAGTAATCAGTTAGTTACATAAAGTACATCAAATAGTATCTTACATGGATTTAAATTGTTTCAAATGGATATTAAAAGTGCCTTTTTTTAATGGCTTTATTTAAGAGAAGGTATATAAAATCATAAGTTTCCAAATCATGTTTTTAAATTAACCAATGCATTGTATGGTTTGAAACAAGCTCCTAGAGCTTGGTATGAAAGGTTAAGAAGCTTTCTATTAGAGAAGAGATTCTTTAAGGTTAGAGGCCATTAGTGTGAAAGGTTGAGTCATGCTAATGATTGTGACTGCATCCTCACGATTATGAGGATGTGTCCTACAAACCTAAGGAAACAATCAAATTCTCTTTTTTCTTACCCCTATTCACTTCTTCCCACTCTATAACGTCCTTTTATGAATTCTACACCCCCCCCCCCCCCAAATCTATCCTAGGGTGATTGGGCACCTTTTCCCCATAAATACCCCTCTCTCAAGCTACTTTTCTCATTAAAAATTAAAAAAAGCAATTAAATTCTTACAAATTGCTTTCTGTGTAGACTTTTCACTTTCTCATTCTCCTTTGGTCACACCTCTCCTCTTAAACCATTCTTATCATTCTTCTCATCACCACCATGGCCCCAAAGAAAGGTTCATCCACCACATCTTCTTATTCAAAAGCAAATCAAAAGGACTCCAACCATCCACTACACTGCCACTCAAAATCAAGGAGAGAATGGCACACTTTAGCCAGAGGAATATAGTTCCTATGCACTATATGGTCAAGAGCACCCTTGAAGAACTTGAAATTTTTTATGAGGTAAAATTGCTCCTAAACAAACTTAATCTCTTTGGCTTTTCATTTGAATCATATCCTATTTATTCTTCCCTCTTTATTGGATTCCTTGCTACCTACACCCTTAGATACTCTAAGGTTAATTATTAAAATCCCTTATATAGCATGAGATTTAAACTTGGGGGTAAAATAGGTTCATGAAATCTAGGCAATGACTTATTAAGTTTCCATAAAAAGGAGCCATTCAAACCCCATCCACTTGGATGCCTTACAACTTTTAGAATATACAATTCAAACTAAATTTAGGTAATTTTATTGCAGGGGTTAACCAAAGCCTCATCCCTCAAATCAAAATCCTTATGGTACATTCAATTATTTCTTTATTACATTATCAATGCTAAAGGTCTCTCTCATAAAGCCCTCACCCTTAATGATGTTTATCTTTTACTTGCCTTAGTAAACGATGAAAATGTAGAAATTGGTAGGATGCTTCAATTGAAGCTTTGGCTAATTAGTGACACTATTTTAAGGAGTATTAGTATAGGGAGAATAGTCACTAAAAGTGCATCATTTTTTGGGGTTTCCTGGACCACTCTTCCCTCCATTCCTCCCTCCTTCCTAAATACTACCTTTATTAAAAATTTCAAGCAATTCAAGTTGGTGAATGTTGTGTGGTATTTTAAAGATGCCTAAGTGGTTGATGAACAACTTAAAGAGGAGCTTGAAGAAATTGAAAAAGTATGAATCATGGGCTTTGAGGCTATTGAACAAGAATTAGGTGATCAACCTTAAGAGCAAGAAGGGCCTTCCATGGGAAGAAGGAAGAAAGCAAGAGGACAGGGTGAATGAACAACCTTTTTTACTCTCCAAGTATAAAAGCAAGCGAAACTTCATTAATTGATTAAGAGAGTTTGGTGAAGCATTCATTTCTTAGCAATCTACTCACTCTTTAGCATTGATTGCTTGTTCTTTATGATAATCAATTCTTTGTGATCTTTAAACACTTTGAGTGTTTAGGTTTGTGTGATTAGAGTTAGGATTTTTGTCTTCTACTCTTATTTAGGTTAGGAAGAAGGGAAGTAAGGATCCACTCTGAGAAATTGGTTTAAGTGCGATCCACAAAACACTTGAAAATTTAGTTTGTGGTTAAAGTTAAGTCAAGAAAAGTTTAAATGTAATAGGTTTGAGTTTAGCCTCAAATTGTAATCAATTTAGTATAATAGATTGGTGTAGGTTTACAAAATCATAACTTGGGATAAGTGCAGTAAAGACATAGGTCAATTAAGGAACTGAACTCCTTACATTGTGTGTCAATTTCTCTTCCACTTTATCTTTTAATAATTTAATTTCTTGCTAAACCCTTTTTAATCTTCTTTCAAATTAAGATTAGCCATATTCAACCCTTGTAGGGCCTTTATATATATACCTATATAGGCCAAAGGGCCAAATTGGACCCTCATGTTTTGCCCTAATTTCAAATTGGGCCCTTTAGTTTTTTTTTTTTTTTTGAGTCAAATTGGAACTTCAACTTTGTAAATAAGACCATATTGGACCGTTACTGAATACAATTAAGTCCTATAACTTTTTTTAGTACAATTAAGTCCTATCGAATAATAAAATTTTAATTTTAAGGGTTACTAAAAAGCAAAATTGATAAAAAAATTTAAAATATATATATAACATAATTATAAATTTTTAAAAGTTTTTAAACCTATAAAATAATTTTTTTAATTTTTCTTAAATTTTAAAAATTTTACAATTAAGTGATAAATATTTCAAATTAATGACCAATTTTATTCATTAATATAAATAACAAATTGATATTTAACCTAAAAATTTAATTTTAACGGTTAAATAAAAAAATTTTAAATTTCATTAATTAGTTTACATTTTTAAACCTACACAATAATTGATAAATATATTTTTTTTTATTCAATTATTAAAATTAAATTTTAGATCATTAAATTAATAAATAATAAATTAATAAAAATAAAAATTCAAATAAATTAATAATTATATAATTATTGTTATATAATTAATAATATTATTCTTATATAATTATTAATAATATTATTTTATAATTATTTATAAAATAATTAATTTTTAATAAATAATTAATTTATAACAAAATAAAAAAATAACATAGAACAAGCAAAAATAACATAGACTACAGCCTGGCAACAACCAGAAAACATCAAAAAAATAGTAAGAACCAAACAACAACTAGAAAATAGCAACAACAACCCAACAAACATGCAAATATAACTACTTAAAAAAT